>CACVCL010020750.1:0-76887 GCA_902729485.2 Mus minutoides | reverse complement strand
CTTCAAAGTGTTACAAAAAATTCTCAGATGTACTGTAGCCTTGTAAGTGGGTGGGAACTTGGCCTGCTAGAGAGATGTGGCCAGACAGTTAGGGACACTGAGTCTGAGGCAGGCTTAAGGAGAGCAGCCGCTTACTAGAGTTGGGGGTGGGGGGTGGGGCGGGGCGGGGACGGGGGTGGGGGTGGGGGGATAGGTGTCTAGGGAGAGTCTGAGGGAAGCAAGAAGCGGCTGGTACTTGCGAGGAAGTTCAGAGTCTTTGGCCAGGTTTAAATTCTTTGTCATAGGCTCAACGCTGCATGACAGGACTGACCTTCAAATCGGGTGTGCAACTCACTGGCTTCCTAAATTCTTGTGCTTACAGCAACTTTCAACGGATGTTCAGTCACATGACCCCTGGTAAGGTCAATCTGAGGTCCTCTAAACAAATCTGAACTTTCTAACTTTGGTCCTTTGAGTATCTTTATATTAGTCAAAGTCTGTAAGTGTGAAGCCACTATGCACTTGATGCATCTCTACGGGACCCAGGTACAAACAGCAAGTTTGAGCAATATGAACAGGTTTCATTTTTGGTGAGGGCAGTGCCACCTATGCATACTAGGTTGAAAGCCAGGAGGTAGACAGCTTCACCTTCTCAACCACAGAAAGGGGAACCTCCTGTTCTCTCAGGGAGAGCTTCGCATGAGGTTTAAGGTTTGGTCCTAGAGAGGAAATCTCCCAGGTGACAGAGCGGACTCACGAGCCCTGGGGAAATTCCCACTGGGCTTTCATCCATTAGCAGGTTTGAACTGGACCATACCTGGGGCTTGGGGGGGGGGCAATAATCATACCTTTTTGCCTAAGGTAGTGGTTCTCAACCTTCCTGATGCTGTGACCCTTTAATACAGTTTCTCAAGTGGTGGTGACTGCCCCCACCCCCAGACATGAAATTATTTTTGTTGCTACTTCATAACTGTAATTTTGCTACAGTTATGGATCATGATGTAAATATCTGATATGCAAGATATCTGATATGTGACCCCTGTTAAAGGGTCGTTTGACCCCTTCAAGGGGTGGCGAACCACAGGTTGAAACCTGCTGGGGATTTCCGAGAGGGAAGAGGGTGGTCCGGATGCATATTCTCTTTCTCCGTTGTCTCCTATCCACCGTATCAAGGATCAAACATTTCACGAACAACGTACATGTCCAAGCAAGAACAGTGGAACTATGTTTCAATGGACCTTCTCTTTTTAGAAGTACCATCTTAGTGGAGTAGTCTAATCGTTTACCCGTACAGATAAGGGCATCTTCCTTCATTAATTATTGATGTGCGATGGCCCAGCCCACTGTGGGTGGCGCCATCCCTATGCAGGTGGCCCCTGGTTGTATAAGAAATCAGGCTAAGCAAGCCTTGAGGAGCAAGCCAATAAGCAGCACCCCTCTATGGCTTCTGCTTCAGTCCCTGCCTCCAGGTTTCATTCCTGCCCTGACTCCCTTCTAGTTGGACTCTAGTGTGTGAGATGTAACAAACCATTTCCTCCCCCAGTTACATTTGTTGCAGTTTTATCCTGGCAAGAGAAAAGCAAACTAGGATACAGTACAAGCTTGAGGACCTGATAGGTGGTGGTGGTGGGTAGACACGTGGCTTCCTGGAGGTCACTCGACTGACAGTCAGTGTGGCCAAAGGCAAGCTTTTGGTTCAGTGAGAGAACCACTTCTATAAGGTAAGGTGGAACATGGGCGAAGACAAGACCTGGCATACACCTCTAACTTCCACAGGTAAGAGTGCACATGTGCTGTGTGCAAACACATAGCCAAGCGTGAGTACAGACAGAAAGACAGACAGACAGACAGACCGATGAACACATTAGGCATATACACATAATGTGAAGGTTTGTATATGGTTGGCTCAGGAAGTGGCACTATTAGAAGGTGTGGCCTTGTTGGAGTAGGTGTGTCACTGTGGGCTTGGGCTTTAAACTCTAGCTGCCATGTTCCCATCTTGATAATGGACTGAACCTCTGAACCTGTAAGCCAGCCCCAATTAAATGTTGTCCTTTGTAAGAGTTGTCTTGGTCATGGTGTCAGCTCACAGCAGTAAAATCCTAACTAAAACACACACACACATACACACACACACAAACACACATGAGGGAACAGAGCTGGTTTTAATACTGGTTTATCTATATTCTCTTGAGAACTTGACTGGATTAGAGGAAAGACTTCATACTTTGGGATCAGTGGGAGTCAATCTAACTCTGGTATAAACTAACACATATTAAGCCAGCCTTTATTATTATATACAACATAGACAGACATCAGTATCTTTGTTCCATCTAATGCTGCCTGGCTTGTTGAAAATGCTTACCTTTGTATGCTAGTCTGCTAACTGGTTTCACCATCTATGAATGGTTCCCTGTTCACAGCGAGTTCCAAGTAAGGAAACAGAAACTGTTCACAAGTAGCTGAGGCTTTGAGCAGATACAAAGCAGTAGGTACTCACTCCTCATGTTTGCTGAGAATCTATCTGCCTGGGACAAGGCTCTCTCCAGCCCCAATACTGGAAAGACCATTTCCTGACTCACAGCCCCAGGATGAGTAGCAGGAAGGCGTTACAGAGGAGACAAAAATGCTTAGAATCAAGTGTGTGTCAAGGAGAGCCAGGGCTATTTCAGGACAAACCATTCAGAATGACTCTGAGGGAAATTCCAGATTTGGAAATTATCTCTGATTCACTGCTTTCTTGGTGTGCATTAGCACTTGCCTAAGAGGGCTTCATAGTCTAATCAATAACATTAACTCTCCCCACAGGCCCGAATCACACACCCTCACTTTTATGAACGCACCAATGGAGAGCAATTTTAGCTTTCACTGGGACCATTCATTCTGAAACAGACATGAACTTCACTGACACTGGCCTTTTATGTGTGAGATCACGTCAATATGTACAACAACAACAAAAACATGGCAGGGAGAAAACAATACAGGAGATTTCTAGTACCAGGGAAGAGTCTTCCTCCACAGGCTTAGGTCTCCAGGCCAACCCTCAGAGCCCTCACAGAGCCTCTCTCTTGTTCTGTTACCAGGCTGCTCCTCTCATGGAGTATAGAGCCCTGTAGCACACTTAGGACCCAGGTGACACATCTTTCAAGATCTTCAGTGCAAGCGTCTTGGATCGATGAGACCATACAGGCAGAGTCCAGTCACCTCAGAGAGCATGTTGGTCCTTTTCCAAGTCTTTTGCTGGATCTAACAGAACCATGAATGCTTTGGAGAAGTCGACGAGTCTTGGATTTGTCTCAGTGACAGGACAAGATCTTTTAGGGTCTAGACTCAGGTGGATGTTAGCTAGCTCTCTGGGTGGGTGCCCAGGGTGAGCTCAGCCTTCAGGGGTTTTTAATCAGTACTCTTCCCTGCTGACTCTGAAGATGCTCCTGGGCCACATTGGTTTGGCGCTTCAAGATCTGTTATCTTGAAAAAAGCAACATCAATCTCTTACTCTGAAACTGGGCATGCACATAGTAGGGCAATGGCCTCAATCTCTGATGAGAGTAGAATGTCAGAAATGGAGCATGGGGAGGACGTAGGAAAGCTTGTTTTCTTGGCAGGCTGGGAAAACCCTAAGAGTGTATGGTGTACTCGTCTCTGGAATTTCCTTACGAAGGGAGCTTGCTGACGGCTATAGATTGGTTCTTATTTTCTTCTCAGTACACCACTGGCTGTGCTCCTTGTGTGCTCCTTCTTTCTTCACAGAGGTACAGTGCTCTTAAGGAAGACAATGTAAACAATGCAGACTCATCCCACCTTTTGAATGGCTTTTATACTTCTGCAGGGAGCACGTGACTTTATTCTACTGTGAGTCCCGTGGTTACTCCATGTACATTCTGCTTCTACATCCCCTACATGTTAGATACGTGAGACGACTGCCAGCAATGCTGTCCAGCTGACACCATTTAACTGTGTGCAAGCCTGAAATAATTACACACTCTCTGTGAAGTGACAAGCTCGGCCCAATGAATCTCCTGTCTGTCCTCAGGTCCTCTGAAGAGTCCCCAGGAAGCAGTAGTCAATAAAGGCTTAATAATGCGGAGTATAGCAGGGGAATTCCAGATTTCTTGCATCCTCCAGGCTGGGTCTACATCCTTCAGGTTGATTATTAAAACATTTTGAATATCACCTCTGGCTTCTGAGTTCCCAAAACACACATTCTGTCTTAACCCCTTTGGCCCCTGCTTGTGCTGTTTCTTTGCAAACAATATCCATTCTGGTAGCGTGAGTCCCCTTGAGACTCCTGGTCTCATCTAGGTCTTTAGATTATAACACAGCCTTCTGCACAGAGTCACTCCCAAACCCAATCTCCTCTTCCCAGAACAACTGCTTCCTCTGGTCCTGAATTTAGATCCTTGTCAATGTCCTCTACATTTTTCCATAGGAACCAAGAAGGGAGTGTAGACCCAAAGAATCCTATAGATAAAAAGCACTCAGATAACCACACAGCATCCTGAGTGCTCTGCAAAGAACCCACATGTGATGGCTTCTATATGTTCGGCCCAGGGAGTGCCACTACTAGAAGGTATGGCTCTGTTGGAATAGGTGTGTCACTGTGGGTGTGGGCTTTAAGACCCTCATCCTAGCTGCCTGGAAGTCAGAATTCTGCTAGCAGCTTTCAGATGAAGATGTAGAACTCTCAGCTCCTCCTGCACCATGCCTGCCTGAACACTGCCATGCTCCCAGCTTCATGACAATCGACTGAACCTCTGAACCTGTAAGCCAGCCCCAATTAAATGTTGTCTTTATAAGACTTGCCTTGGTCATGGTATCTGATCACAGTAGTAGACACCTCACGGTACAGACAGACAGGCCTAGTTAGTCACTTCACATCCAGTGCGTAATTACTTCAGGGTTGCACACAGTTAAATTGGCTAGACCTCATTGCTGGTGGTAGTTTCACGTAACTAACATGAAAGAGGTATAGTGACAGGAGGAGATTGGTTGAGATGAGGTCAGGGCAGCATTGACAGCCTCTCTCTCATACAGTACAATGTCACCTCAGCAGTGCTGGGCCTGTCTCTTCAACTGCCCTGCCCTGGGGTAGAGCTGCTGATCAAAGCTGGCCAGCACACCCCAACTTAGCTTTAGACCCTTGCATCTCTCAACTGTTCACTCTTCTCTTTTTGCTTTCTAGCTTCTTGTTACTTTAGGAAACAAACATTTGGATAATAACCTCCTGCTTCCCTCTACTAATGCTGTATAGCTTACACAGACGCATACGCACACAGGCACACACATACAATACACCCATGTATGTGCTCACATACACACACATGCAAACATACATATGTACAGACTTACACACACACACACATATATATACACACATGCACATAGATGCTCAGACATACATACACTCACACATATACTCATACACATATGCATGCTCACACACATACATGTACACTCACACACATGTATAGACATATACATACATACACACACACATGCACAGACATATATACACACTCATACATATACACTCACAAACATGTATACACACATGTACACACACACACATACACACTAACACATACAGACCAACACTCACAACATACACTCTCATATGCCTATCTAATGATTATTGAATTAGACACTCTGCCAGCTCTCAGTAGCCAGGAGCTTTGCTGGGCCCCTGGCATACAAAGTTACAATGTAACCACTGGGTGGTTCTCTAATTAGCCTCCTATCCCAAATGGAGGAAGCACAAGGGAGTGCAGTGGTAAGATTTGTAAAAGCCACACAGGTGAGAACTGACCCAGCTAGGCAGTCTGGCTTTACCACATTTGTAATGTCTCCTTTCACACGCAGCAGGTATATAGTATAGGTCTTCAAAATATAAAAAGAAGGTCCCCAGGAGTTCCGTGGTCCCTGATTTGTCTACCTCAACAGAAATTGCTGAAGGCCTGCCTGTGACATTTCCCAATTCTCACAGATGACTTGAAGCTGTGTGAGTATGGTGTGTTGTACACCCCAGCCTGTGTTCATGGAGGAGGAGCAGCACATCTGTTCTGAGAGAGGGTGTGGGACAGGGAGGGGAAAAGCTGTGACTCCTAAGAGGCTCTTTGGAGAAGAAAGGAAGACTGGCGAGCAGCCTGGCTACTTTAGGCATGGAGACAGTCCAGCATGGCAGGAAAGGGTGAAGGTATGTGCGAGTGTGCACGAGTGTGCTCCATCAAAAGTGACAAGGCTGGTTGGGCATCCCTCTTCTTTCTCTTCCCCGTGGTCTGACAAAGCCTGTCTGTCTTGGCTTAGCCGCCATTTGTAAAGACCCCATGGCTTCCCCTGGACTCCTGCACAGGGTGGGAGTGGGAGCCATTCATCACTGTCAGGAGACATGCTGCACACAGCAGGGTGGCTCTCTTCCCTGCTGCTCCTGCAGCGAGAGCTGCAGATCTTGAGAAGGTGCAGAACATGCATATTGCAAGTAACCATTCATCATCTCGGCTCTGGGACCAGGGAGGGGCCACTTTCCCCATGGCTCTGACCCAGTCTCCCTATGGCTCCAGCCCCCCTTTCTTGCCTGGGACTTGGAACAGGAAGCCTTTGAGGAGCTCAGTCCAGGCCCCAGACAATCCTCATACCCGAAAATCTATTGAGGTTTGGGGTAAAAGTTCTCTGAGACAATGGCCAGATCTTCCCCCCACCTCCACAGAGTCAAGATTTTACACGGCGCTCCGCTCCACAGCCAGACTGCTGCCAAGCCATCCCATAATCGTTAAACTATGAAAACACATGTTCCTGGGAGGAAATGAATACCAGCTTTCACTAGGGAAAGGCCTGCTTTCTTCTGAAGTAATTATAAAATTAAAATGTGATATTTCTCTGGTGAGTCTCAAAAGCTTCCCAGCGTGGTCCACGGCACAACAGAAATGTCAGGATTTGCAGCAGAATGGGACCGAGCAATCCTTCTGCGCCCCCAAAACGCCAGTCGGAGACATCTGCGAGTAGATTTCCAAAGATTGGGTTAAGAGTGATTAAGAGCAAAGAGAAAGAGAAGTAGAAGAGTTTGAATTTTTCAATTACTCAGTAAAACTCAAGAGTCAAGCCGCTAGAAAATGCAGGCTTTCTAAGTAAGACTAATAATGCTGAGCTAATTAGACCCACAGGCATGACCAACATATAAATTCAAGCTCCAGAGAAGGGCACTGTCCCTTTAAAAGTTCCCCGGGGATCAGCGGGCAAGCTAATGAGGAGTGTCAGTAATGCAACTTTATGAGGTGGTGTGAGGGAGGGGCGAGCCTGGCTTTCCTGTAACAGGGCTTCTTGCTTGATTCAATAAATCAATTTGTATTAAATGTGGGTGCCACTCTGGAGTTGGCTGCAAGCCCTTCTCATCCCTGCTATGATCTACCTGAATGTGCTCACAGAGGGCACAGAGGAGAGGAGCAAGGAAGAAGGCAGGATCTGAGCAAGTCGGCCCAGCAGCCCCACTCTGGGCTGCCTCCAGTGGGTCTCTCTTTCCAGAAAAGTGTTTGGATTATTGGTAAAAAGCCCAAGGCTATGGGGCTGGGTCTTTTCATTACTGAGCTGGGCTCTGGTCTGTAGACTGAGAATAAAGGTCATCCTGAAACGGAACTGAAAGGCTTGCACTGAACGCATTTTTTAATCAGATCCCCGGGATCTGAGCTACTTTCCAAGATGTAAAAGAAAGGAAGGCAGCAACATCTGGTAGCAGCGGAGGGGGCAGTGGTGGGAGGCTGGGAGGGCACTTCTGCACAGAATGGAGGGCTGAGAGTTCTCCGGAGGGAGAGAGGGAGGGAGGAAGGGAGGGAGGGAGGGAGCTACTGATTTGGATAGATGAAGTGGGTTTCCTTTCATGGTCAGCAGCATGCACCCCCCCTTTTTTTTGCTGCCCAGCAAAGGGAAGATGAGATGAGTTAGTCACTCCTAAATGCCATGACAGAAGCCCCTAGACATTTGGAAGGTGGAGCTAAGCCCATGCCCCAGCTACCTCAGTGAGGCCATGAGGTATAAAGACTCTTCTTCTCTTTGGCTTTCCCTGCTATCTGTCTGTCTATCTATCTATCTATTTATCTATCATCTATCTATCATCTATCATTTATCTATATATCTAAGCCAATATCTATCAATTAATCTAATCTAATCTATTTAGAGATAGGCTCCCATATATAGAGAGATAGCCCAGTGGTTAAGAGCACTGACTGCTCTACCAAAGGTCCGGGGTTTAATTCCCAGGCTCTCACATATTCCAGCATGGCCTTAAACCCACTACATAGCTGAAGATGATCTCGAATTTCTAACCCTCCTGCATCCATCTCCCACGTGCTGGGATTGTGGATATGTACCACCACTCCCCATTTGTATCGTGCAAGAGACTAAACCCAGGATTTCATACACTGTAGGCAAGTGCTTTTCATTCCTAGATCACTGCTCACCTCAGGCTGCCGGGACCGTCCGCTACAGCCTGACTAGACTCATGCTCTCCCACCATGCATGTTCTGGCCAATAAGACTTCCCAGGTGATATGAACGCTCTAATCTGTAGCATCTGATTCAGTAGCCACTAGCCAGGTGTGGCTACTGGGCAAATGGCATGTGGTCAGTGAGACTTGGTGAATTAATTTTTAATTTTATTTAATTTTTAACTCATTGAAATCTAATTGGCCACACGTGGCTATTGGATATTGTGTTCTAGAGCACAGAAAAAAAAATGGAGAGATTTCCTTCGCTTTCATCAAGGCAGGAAGTGCTGAACGGAGAAAATGAGGGCTGATTCCGTTGGTTTCCCGGTGGAAAAAAATATCCCAATTTGCTCATAGCTTTAAGGAAACAGAGGAGGGGAAAATGATACTGACACATCATTAACTTAGGATCATTAGATGTTTAAGGGCTGCAAGAGCTGAAAATAAAAGGTTAGGATCTCTGGATTCTGCTTCTTCCAGAAGCTCAAAAAAATCAGAACAAAGCTTACCCAAGCCCCTTCTAGACACTGAGGTTGGCAGCAATCGGCAAGGGAAACATTTGACAAATAAGAGACTTTGGCAGAGCAAAATATCAAAACGCCCATCATCCAAAGCAATAAACCATGTGATCTCATGTTGCCAGCACTGCATCCTCCCGCTGTCCACTCAACGGGACCATCATGAACGTGATAGGTAGAGAGAGGCTTGGCTTGAACGAAGAAGTCTGGTGTATACTGCTTATACCCAGAACCATCTGGAAGAAATCTCACATTTGCATGATGGACTTTTCTTCATTGACCCTTGCACTCTCTACAAATCCCATCAGCTCAGAACAGCTGCTGGAGAATCTGGCCTGGAGCCAGGGGTGAAGTCATAGCCCCCTCCCACACCAATGCCATCCTCGGCTTGGCGCCCCATGTGGCCGGCTGAAGGGCAAGGAGAACACTGATCCCTACCCGAGAAAGCAAAATCATCAGCCTTCCCTGGAGCAGGGACCCGGTGCCACAAAGCCAGCTGTGAGAAACTGTTGTTTCAAGTCAGTAACAAAGATGCTCGCCAGCAAATTACAGTCTAAGACAGCTCAGAGAGCAGCGGGCTGAGCCGCAGGGCTCTCGAGCTGACACAATGCCAGCTACAGGGCACATCCCTGCATCCCTCAAGAGCAGCTCCACACAAAGGGCTAGGGAGGAGGGGCACCAGCTTGGGGATTCTAGCACTGGGGCCAATGACACAAGGCACAGAAGGTGAGAGCTGAGTGGGTGATGGGGCGGGAACAAGGAAAGGCCACACCAGGGACCAACTGGGAGCACTGAGCTTAGACAAAGGCTTTGTAAATCAAGCCGCAGAGCAAACCAACAGAGGAGATGGGGAAGGCGGGAGGAGGGGTGTGTGTGTGTGTGTAGCCAGGGAAGCAACCAATTTCATTATGATGGGCCTGGTGACAATAACCTTTTGTCCTCTAAACAATCTGGGCCTGCCAAGCCGCTCCACAGTCTCCGAGGGTGGGAGAGAAAGGGTCCCTGTCAGGAGGGGACAGACTCATCTTTAATTATGAGACAAGGCTTCCCAGAGCTGACACCCTCTCCCACACTTCCTCCCCGTTGCAGACATGCCACAGAATGCAAGCACAGTGCTCCCCTAATGAGCGGCGTCAATTTCCCTATGCACAGGTTCTTTGGAGATATTGCCAAACCATCACCATCGCTCAGCACCTCCCCACCCCCAAAGTATGCACAGACTGTGGGTGAAAAGCGGGAAGCATCCTGGTTTAATTTGGTTGGCTAAGGGTCCACAGGGTCACATCAGGAGTGAGGAAAGTCACTGCCTTGCATTTTCTGAGAAACAATGTTTCATCCTCCAGTCCATAAAGGACTGTAGAGGAGACACCAGTGTGAAGGGGGGTGGGGAGGAGTGTCCGCTGCTTACATTTCTATCAGAGTTCAAAACTGAATAAAGATGTCTGTGGGTTGTGACCCCCTTTGGGGGGTGGTCCAATGACCCTTTCACAGGGGTCGCATATCAGATATTTCCATTACAATTCATAAAAGTAGCAATTTAAAAAGTTATGAAGTAGCAACAAAAGTAATTTTATGCCTGGGGGTCGCCCCAACATAAGGAACTGTATTAAAGGGTCGCAGCCTTAGGAAGGTTGAGAGCCACTGCCCTAGGAGAGAGCTGACTGGCATATGACATAGAAGGGGTCCTGAAATAAGAGAAAGGGAGAGGGGGAGAGGGAGAGGGAGAGAGAGAGGGAGAGGGAGGGGGAGGGGGAGGGGAAGAGGGAGAGGGAGAGATACAGGAGCTCCAGTTTGTATAAGACTTGTGTGTTGATGGAGGCTACACAAACTGGAAATCCTGGGTCTTGATTTGCTCAATGGAGAGACTGAAACAAGGGGGACTCAATACTCCAGTCATCAGCAGCACAGAGACAGTCGTGCACATTTAAAGTGATGTGACTCGGCCCACATCCTACCCCTGTCTCATACTCGATGTAGTGAGTATGTTATACTTTGACAGCAAAAATCTGAGGAATTAGCTAAAGCTCTCCTCACAGGACTTGGTCCTTAGCTCTTCCAGTAACTGTCAGCCAGTGGCTACTCTCATGACTCATAGAGGAAGTGAAAGCCTTCCACAACTGGGAATTTTCTGTAAGGCTTAAACAGCATGGGAGTGTGTGGACCTTTTTTTTTTTTTTTTTTTTAGTCATTTCAGAGGAAAGAGTTCACGGCCCGGCCCAAGGTTACTTCGGAAGCCAAGAAACACAAGGCAAGACAAGGTAAGGAACAATTTGCATCCTGGAGAAGGATATACTTCCATAGCTCGGCCGGCCACCTGCAGCTACCACCACCCTCTTGGCCATCATTTAAGGTTTCACTGGGAAAAGAAACAGGCTGCAGATCCTCCCACCCTTCACCCTTCTCATAAATTGCAAACTTTCTCCTCTATAGACAACTGGGAAAGGAAGCAGTAGGCACCGTGTTTCAGAATGACTCCGCGGGGCCTGGGCATGTAGCTCAGTTGGTAGAGCGTTTACGCTGCACGCAGAAAGCCCTGGCTTCTGTCTTCGGACTTGCACAATCTGGTGTGATGGCTAGCACCTATAAATCCAGCACTTGGGGGGAAGGGACGGGAACAGTCAGAAGTTAGCCCTAATGTATGACTGTACTAAACCCCACCCCCTGAAGCTGGGCAGAGCACTTCCTAAGGATTCACAAGGCCCTGGCTGCCATCTCTAGCTACCTAGCAAGCTCCAGGCTGGCTTAGGCTATGTGAGACCCTTTTCAACCTCGCTCCCCCTACCACCAATAAACAAAGAAATAAATGTGCTATACAAAACAAAAAAACAACCGTGCTTGATCTGAAGCTTTCAGCTAGAGCGTTTCAAACGCTTTCAAGAGCAACTTATCCTAGTTGGGTCGGAAGTGGGATTTACACAGGCTGCCATGCAAATGTGTTTGGAACTTCCCAAGTTCCTCCTGTTCTTTTCAAATCAAAAGAAAGAACAGGTAGGAAACACACAAAAGGCCTACATAAATCCCGTTCTTAGCCACGCCTGTAAGTAAGTCAACGGCCACCCAGGGAATTACCCTGGAAGCAAATCAAATCCTGTCTGACTGAAGAAGCCATTCCCAGTCTTGGCTACTCAATTATTTAGTGCCTTCGATGAAGTTCCACGCAATGAAAAGCGGCTCATGGGCTCTGTGCGTAGCACCAGGCTCACACATCCGTGGGAGTGGGGATGGGAGAGAAGGCATGTCTCTGAAACCTGTCTAGCAAAGGGTCCGCCCACCCACTGCTATGTGAAGTGCATAGGAAGTCGGATATAATCGAGTCCTTGAACTTACTTTTAAAAGATTACAAAATGTAGGGCACTTTAGCCTTGTTAAAGGGAGTGATATATGAGCTACCCCTTCCAAAAAAAGTTTTGAGAGACTGAAAAAGGAACATAAAACCCCTAACCTCATCACACAGTTTGAGTGAACAGTTACAGCCTTTGAAAGTGTCTTGTCTATTAAATTGATGACTCCTATACTCCAAAGTGCTTTCCAAAGCCAGTAAGAAATGGGACGCCACCTCTCCACCCTGAGTGGAACACACCAGGTATCAGCCACAGTGTTGTTTCTTTCCAGGACACCAGAGGCGCACAGTACTGATGCCTTGGGTTTCCGCCCGATTCTCACCCTGGTTTAGAAAGAATGAGCAAACATCTCACCTCAATCTCAACATATCTCGAACACCACCTCAGTCCCAGCCTTGTCACTGACATCAGCCCACTGACCTGCTCCTCAGCCTCCTCCATCCCGGGATCCCTGCTACTCAGTGACAAGCACTGGTCTGGGGGCTGGTTATACACTGTCTGAGAAGACGTTTAAAAAGGCCACTGGCCAGTCTGACTCACGCTTTGCATGCGCACCTAAGTCACTTTGTTTCCTGTCCATTTCCATTATCATTTCCTGTTTGCACCCTCATATCTGCTCTGGGAGACCTCGCATCTTATCTATGTCTATAGATTCTATCTATACTACTTTCCCTCTGGGAATAGGTGCTTGTGTTTGGGGAATAGGGCACCCAGTACCAAGAGCTCTTATTTCATTCTGAATGTGATAAAATATATACCCCAAGTCTGCTTTCTAAAGTCAGTTTATCCCACCCTTTCCTTAATATAACCTCCTGAAGACATCCCTTTCATTTAATTGTCCCCAGGAATACACAGAGCAGCTTATAGCGTCCCACAGGAAATCTAAACTTCTGCCTACTTCCCACGTCTCCGTCAATACAACCTCATCTGTTCCCATCACACACACATACACACACACACATACACACACACACACCACCGAGTTTAGATTATGCCCTATCTTATCATTTTAGATGGATTCTTCTTTCCCTGCGCTCACAATTGCATACACTCCTCACCCTATATTTCCAAATTCCAAAATACTTTTATCTAAAGTCCTCCACGTGCTGTCAAGCCATATTCACCCTTACCGTGTACTTGATTTTTAACAAAGAAGTGCTCATTTTCCAGATTGGACACAAGTGTATTAGAAGACATTAGAATGACGACTCTAGGACTTAAAAACTCACAGCTGTAAATATCATGAGCTCTACGGAACAAGCTACCCCTGTTTTGGAGCCGGGGCAAATCTTTTAGGCTCTGTGGGCTACACAGAGTCTCCTGTGACTTCATACCACACAGTGCCCCGGGCACTCAGGAGGCAGCTACGGTGCTGAGACAAGATCCTGCATCGGTTTTCAACTATAATTTACAGACACAGACGGCAAGCAGCCGTTGGCTCTCTAGCATGGCTTACTGACTTCATCCGAGAGGAGAAAGAGTAGGTTGGGTTTGGGACCTGCTTCTCCACTTAGCAAAAGATAAAAATAAAACAGCAGAGGACCACCAGAAGTCTTTCAGACCAATTTCTGTCTTCTTTGGGTAGATGAACTTGTTCCTTCATGACACTATGTGTCCCAGACCCCTGGGTACAATGTCATCATCAGGGCAATCTGGGCTATGATCATCTGTTACAGCCATTTTGACCAATGAAGAGGAGATGATATATTTGCTGCCTTTGTTGGCAACATGGTGAAGAAAGAGCAAACTGCCTCCATCTTCTGCTGCCCTTCGGGTTGTCAAGAGGCTCCTTCACTAGGACCTCGGGGCGGGAGAGCGCATCACATACCCTCACTTCCACGTGCGAGGCAGTGCTCTCTCACATCAACCCTGTTCCACTAACTCCATCATCCCGCCCCTTATCCCGATGGAAAGAATAAGGTCTTACTTAGTCAACACTGGTCAGCTGTAGACCATGGTCTTGGTGCTTGTGTTTGGGGAATAGGGCACCCTGTGCCAAGAGCTCTTATTTCATTCTGAATGTGATAAAATATATCCTTACTCTATGTGGGTTGTATTCAACCATTCCCAGATGGAAAATATATTTTAAAAAGTATATGTAGTAAAAATGCCCAGATTTTTTTTTCTTGTCATAATTTCTTAAATGATATACCAACCATCCACAGTGTTTATCTTGAATTGAGTATTTTAAGTAGTCTTCAAGGACTTGAAATGTAAAGGGAAGCTATGCATAGACTAAATGCAAACAGTGTACCATTTATATGAGGGACTTGAAGAGTGTCCGATTTTACACAACTGTAGAGGATCCTGGAGCTAATAAATCTCTTATGGATACAGAGGGGCACCTGTGAAGAAAATATCTCACCTCTCTCAGGCTTACAGTGACTCTTTGAAGATGATACCCTTTTTATACTTTATCCATGAAAAATAAAAAAGGCTCTTGGGTTAGTTTACCCATCTCATTCATTCAGAAACTCATGAACTGAAATGCAAACAGAAGCCAACATGGCTCACGAAGTCACATTCTTTTGTGCCCTTCTCGCTCCTTGATGTTCTAAAAACATTGTGTGTGTGTGTGTGTGTGTGTGTGTGTGTGTGTGTAAAGACACACTTCCAAATGGCTGAGTCATGTGAGTCAGGAATGAAGTCAGGTTCACCACACCAGGAGTCCCTGAGGAGCACCTCAGAAAGGCAGAGGCAAAGTCACACAGGTGATCCGAGCACTGGTCCTACGTGGCTGTGGACTCTTGTCCTTCACTGTGACCCTAGGTCCCTGGCTGCATTTGTGCTGGCGGCGGTGGTGGTGCCTAGGCACGGTGAAGTGAGTTCTTACCAGCCTGTCATATGAAAGTCCCGGTACAGCATCTTCTTCCCGAGTTCCTTCCTCTGCACTCTCCTTGGAAACTCCAAATGTGTGAACTCATTTCCCAGCAAGTGAGGCTGCATGAACGCCTAATAGCAGAAAGAAAAAAGAAAAAAAGGAAAAAGAAGAAGCCACAGACAGATTTTAGAAGACAAAATAAAACTCGAGTATGTTTTGCAAATTGAGACAAGCCTCACTTCCAAAGCAGGAAAACTGTCTTCTGTGTTGAAGGAAGTAGATTCATTTCAGAACTTAAAACTCTAACAGAGGGTGAGTAAATAAAAACTCTGCCTGGGACTTACCAGGGCTGCCGCTGTGGCACTCGATAAGTTAATTGTAAGCAAAGGAGCGCACAGCCCATGGCTTAGGGAAGAGAGCAGGCTTCTTCAAAGTTCAGATTGCAGTTCAAATTCAAGATGGTTTTACTTTCCGGAATGTATGCTGGCCAGACTGAAGGCCAGCAAGGTCACCCTGACTCCTCCCTACCCCTCTCAGCTCTCTTCTACTTTAACAGAACCTCCCATGGATTTGCCTTTGAGTCTCCAGAACACACAAGAGTCAGATCCCTCACAGCTGGACTAGACACACAGACAGGAGCTTCTGCTGGGCCCATTCCTCCTTTAGCTGGCCCTGTAGTTGTTGTTGTTTGTTTGTTTGTTTGTTTCCTAGACTATTCCTCCTCCCTCTCCCAACAGATGGCTTCTCCTATTCCCTCCCTGCAAATCTCTGTTCACATTACAAGAGTCTCCAGTACACAGCTATACCTAGGGTTGTTTTGCAAGAACAGTCTCATGGTTGCAGTTAAAAGGCAAACCTAGTTATCCAAGAGATGGACTGGCCACATTCCAACTTCCCCACTGAAGCCACAGCCCCTCATGCCTGTGTTAGAACCTTGGCACACCATGCCCAGTTCTTGCATGAGAGCTTGGATCTCCTTACGGCAGGGAGGAATGGGCAAGGTACATCATGGCCAGCCACTATAGAGAGGCAAGGGATCCCTGTCGCAGGACAGATGGCCACCTCCTCCGTTAACTGGAGCAAGCTGAGTATCGTTTACCTGAAATGCTTAGGGCAGGAAGTATTTGTGTGTGTGTGTGTGTGGGAGGGGGTCACAACTGGAATATTTCCAGATACATAATGTGAAATCTTAGGGACGGGACCCAAGTTTATATGAAATTTATTTATGTTTCAGAAACGTATTATACACACAGCCTGAACGCTTCAGTTATGGGTTCTGACTACAACCCGTCCGTCGTATGAGGTCAAGTGTGGAATTTTCCATTTAGTGCATTATGTCAGCACTCAAAAATTTTCTTAGGTTTGGGAGCATTTCAGATTTTGGGTTTTGGGTCCGGGTATGATCAACCTACAACAGCCTCTTTCCCGAGGCAGCAGCTCTCCGCCGATGCTCATGATCTGGAGGTACTAAAGAGTGCTAGGCACCAGAAGCTCTTGCTATCAGGAAGGAAGGAAGCAAGCTGAACTGTCGCTAGGCTGGGCATCTCTCATGCAGGAGTTCCAGGCAGAGCAGTGAGGATGGCAAGGCACAGGGAGGGGGACTGACGGTGAAGAGATATTGTCTTCCTGTACAGTAGGACTCCAAATGGCTCCAGATCTGGTAGGAGCCATCTTAGTCAGGGTTTCTATTCCTGCACAGATATCAGAACCAAGAAGCAAGTTGGGGAGAAAAGGGTTTGTTCAGCTTACACTTCCACATTGCTGTTCATCACCAAAGGAAGTCAGGACTGGAACTCAAGCAGGTCAGGAAGCAGAAGCTGATGCAGAGGCCATGGGGGGGTGCTTCTTACTGGCTTGCTTCCCCTGGCTTGCTCAGCTTGCTTTCTTCCTTCCTGATAGCACCCAAGACTATCAGCCCAGGGGATGACACGACTCACAAGGAGGCCCCTCCCCCCTTGATCACTAATTGAGAAAATGCCTTACAGCTGGATCTCATGGAGGCATTTCCTCAATGGAAGCTCCTTTCTCTGTGATAACTCCAGCTTGTGTCAATTTTGACACAAAGCCAGCCAGTACAGGAGCCATGCCCACTCTGAGGGGCTCTAATAGGTAACAGGGACGCTTAAATGCCAGGTTTTATGGAGAGAAAGCTTCCTGGGTAGGAAGAAAAATGAACGTGCAACGGAGCAGGGTGCTGCTCAAAGACAGACGCTCCGCACCACGAATTTTGTGATCTTAATGAGTTCTTTAATCTCTTGAGCCCTGGTTTCATTGTCTTTCAAGTGACATTATTACTGACATTTTCATAATGAGATATCTTAAATGTGCTCATCACGATTGTATTTGCTCATGAGAAACAACGCAGGCTGGAGAGACGGCTAAGTAGGTAAAATAGCAGCACACCACGAAGCCCCTAGTTCAAGTGCCCAAACCCAGGTCAAGCTGGGCCTGGTAATGTGTGGCTGCTATGCCAGTTCTCTGTGAGATGGGAAACCAAGAGGCAGGAGAACACTTGGAAGCTCGGCCCGATACACGGGTGAGCAAGAGACCCTGGCTCAAACAGGGTCGAAGGTAAGAACTGATAGATACCTGACCTCTGATCTCCACACATTCACTTTGGCATGCCCTCACTCATGCGCAAGCACACACATACACAGAGGGACAAAGACAGAGAAAGGTGACTTTTAATTCCATTTAATGATTGTGAATGCTTAGTGCTTTCTGAGTTCTCTCATTACGACGTCCTTCCAAAAATCTTAGGGCAGGAGGAATCACTACTTACTTTGTTGGCCCCAGAACCAAAGTAGAGAATTTCAACACAGGGACAGGAGTGCATAACGCTAAACACAAGGCCCGGTGTGACTGTGCCAGTGAGGTGCCCGTACAGTAACCATGCCCAAAGGGTAGTTAGGACGTTGTTTCTCCTTAGTGTTGATCCACTGGTGCAGGGGGCGTGGTAGAGTGCACTGGGAGGCAGAGGCAGGCAGATCTCTGTGAGTTTGAGGCTAGCCTGGTCTACAAAGTGAGTTCCAGGATAGCCAGGGCTACACAGAGAAACCCTGTCTTAAAAACAAAACAAAGAGCTGGAGCGATGGCTCAGCGGCTAAAAGCACTGACTGCTCTTCCGAAGGTCCTGAGTTCAAATCCCAGCAACCACATGGTACCTCACAACCATCTGTAATGAGATCTAATGCCCTCTTTTGGGGTGTCTGAAGACAGCTACAGTGTACTTACATATAAATAAATAAGTAAATAAATAAATAAATAAATCTTTACACCCCCCCCCTCCCCAAACAAAACAAAACAACAAACAGGAACAGAAAGCAGAGAACTGACGTTCGGGAGTCAAAGGCAGGCAGGGGCATCACTCATGTACCCTCATCCTTTCCCACACTGCAAAGCTGTACCGGCATAGAGGTCTGGTCCATTTCCTATCCCCACAAGTACTTCACCTCCCATATCTCACCCAACCATTCCACAAAGCCCGTGACAGGAACGCAACTTAAAAAACAAGGAGATGGGGCAGGAGCCATGGCTCAGCAGGTAAAAGTACAAGGATCTGCGTTTGGTTTCCAGCACCTACAAAGGGCCTCACAATCACCCATAACTCCAACTCCAGGGAAGTGGACACCCTTTCCTGACCTTTGCATGTAGCATGCATGCATGCTACATGCAGTAACATAGTCATACTTACAGGCAGAAGACTCATACCCAGAAAATAAAATAAACAAATCTTTTAAAAAGTTCACTTCCAAATATTTAAAAACCAATCAAAATGAACAAACAACAAACCAAACTAAACCAAAACCCAAAGAAACAGGCCCAGAAAGGTAAAGGCACCAAATCCAAATTCATCAGCTAGGACTGGGTGGTTCTGGGTCTGAGCTAAACACCCTGCTTGAAACTCCCATCCACCCTATGTGGGCTGTTGATACCCCCACATGCCTAAACAGATGGTAAGAGAAAGCCTGAAAAGCCTTGCTGGTGTCGGCTCTTAGATCACACAGTCTGAAGTGGAAGTTAGAAATAAATACAACGCAGATCTGCACATAGCATGGTGCAAGGATACATCTGACAGTCACAGTAAAAAAAACACAAAAACAAAAAACAGAAAACAAAACCAAAAAAACCAGACAAATCCCTCAATACAAAGCAAAGTAGTATGAACTCATAGATGCCCAACGCACTTTCACAGCTGGGGTAAGGAAGAGGGCGGTGGGCAATGGATAGAAGAGCCCAAAACCAGCACCTTGGCTTCTGAGGAAACTGTGGTGGGCAGCCATGATCTGAGAGTGTCCCATACAGACCCTTGACTGAAGACCTGGCCACCAGCCTGTGGCAGTAGAGGGAGGTAGTGGGGCTTGCCAGATGTAGTAGGTCATGCCTGTCATCCCAGTACCTCAGAAGGTTCAGGTTCAGGGCTAGCAGGAGTTAGAGATGGGCTTGGTAGGATAGTATGGGGGTGGGATAGCAAGAGGACACAGAGAAGGGGGAGGGGAGGAGCCTGTCTGAGAGACAGCTTGGTTTGGGCACGGTGAATGAAACATCACGGATACCATCAATATGACTGATATACACTTGTCATGTTAACTCTCTTACTTTATTATCATTTCATTCTCCAAGCATACTTACACATGACTAGCCACAGAGCATACAATTTTTTTTTCTTTGGTTCTTTGCCTACCAAGCATCCGGTGTCATATGCAATTTATATTAAAATAACTTTTAGACACTTTTTTTGTGGTCTAGTCATCAGTTATGAACATAGCAATGGATAAGAGAGTAACAGTCTCCTCTCCTCTCCTCTCCTCTCCTCTCCTCTCCTCTCCTCTCCTCTCCTCCAAGGGCAGATACACAGAGATCTCCTAACAGAAGAATGAATAGGCCCTCAGATGTGCTTTAGCCAGGCACCCATGTGCCCACTTTTACTAGTATTTGTTGTGGATTTGGTCTAACGCTACTTATAGTATGTTAACTGGGTCCTCAAAATTGCAGGAGAATCAGCATGTCTACATGTAAGAAGCTGAGGGTCCCCCAGTTGGTTTGGATTGATAAATAAAGTCGCCAGCAGCCAATGGTTGAACAGGGAGACAGAGGTGGGAGTTTTAGGCTAGGAACGGATGAAGAAGAGGAAGAGATAGAGCCGCCATGCTGGGAAAGGAGTAGCCGCCACACCATGCCTGAGAAGGCAGGACAGAGACAACCAACACATAAGAGCTAGGGAAGAGCAGCCCCAGGCTCCCCAACCTCCCAGGAAGTCTAGGGCAACAATGATGGAATATAGAGTTTAGTAAGAACTCAGGAATATCAGAGGGGAGGTGTTAGCCACGTGGAGGTTTGTGAGTGGCCCAGTCACTGAGCTGTTTAAGGCACATTAAAATATAAGACACTCATTCTCTCTCTCTCTCTCTCTCTCTCTCTCTCTCTCTCTGTGTGTGTGTGTGTGTGTGTGTGTGTGTGTGTGTGTGTGTGTATGTGAAATGAACCCAGAACACTGGGGCAGGTAGCAAGGACCTCATAGCCACTGCCAGCTTGATTAGAGAGGAGATACACTGGCTACTGCTACTGTACCGGGAGCCTTTTGACACAGATGCCTCTGGGTTAGCTGGCAACTCCTCAGATAGCTTCCTACCTACTGGAGCTGCTACACCTTTCCAAGTCACCAGGGGTCAAAGGAGTTTAACCTGGAGCCACTTGTGACACAGAGATCTCCCGTGTGAAAGCTATTCACAGTCTCAACAAGCTGCACACCCTCCCCGGTGATAACAAGACAATGTTGCGTTTCATCCAAGCGAGCGGGATACTTGTGGGATCCCTTCTCCTACATCTCAGAGAGTAAAAAACTAGGGGCTGCTGCTTAAACGGCAGATGATGTGCCAATGCCACTTCAAAATTTTACTTTACTTCCCTTGGAAAGAGTTCCTTTAAAACGAGTTTTCATGCACACAAGTGTGTAGGTGAACATGCCTGTGCTTGCTCATGTAGAGACCAGGCAGGATGTGCAATGCCTTCCTCTGTCTTGCTCTGTCAATCTCCCTTACTTCCCTGAGACAAGGGTGCTCAGTGAAGAGAGCTTTTGGCTGGGTAGTGAACTCTGGGGATCCACTTGTTTCCATCCACCAAAGCTGGGGTTGTAAGCATGGATTGTTAGCACTCTGTCTAAGCTCCTCCCCACAGTTACCTGGCAACAGACAGGTAGGCCTGACCCACTATAAAAGGGGCTGCTTGGCCCCTCCTCCCTCTCTTACTCTTGCTTCTCTCTTGCCTTCCTGCCTCTTGCTCTCCCCCTCTCTCCCCATTCCCTTCCCCCCCCTTTCCACTTGGTCATGGCCAGCCTCTACTTCTCTACTCTCTCCCTATCTCTGCCTCTCTCTGCCTCGACTACCCTCTTAACTCCCCTCCCCATACCCTGAATAAACTCTATTCTATACCGTCAAGTGGCTGGACCCTCAGGGGGAGGGGATGCCTCAGTGTGGGCCTGCTAAGACACCCCCTTCCTCCATACCTCACCCCAACCCAATAGAACATATCTTATACCTCTTTATCTTTTCATAAACACATCACATAGAGTCATAGCTATACAGATAATGGAGACCAGAATGAACTCAGGTGCGATTGCTTGCAGTACGGCCACTGTGAAGTTCAAGGGCATTTGACAGGCCTAACTATGGAGTCTCCACTGAGAACCCCAGAGGTTTCGTGGCTGCACCAAAGTTGGGAAAACAATATTGCAAATCTCTAGCTTAGGAAAAAGATAGAAATTCAAAGTTCAGCTGGATGTGGCCTGTGCCTGTAATCCTAGCACGTGAGGCCGCGAGGCAGGGGGATGACACATTCCAGGCCAACCTGCTCTATATAGTAGTCCTCTATCTCCAAACAAAATTAAAGATTTGCAGTACAGTTTCTACAGACTGTGTCACTGTTACACCATCCTAAGCCTAACCATCAACAAAGGACCGTCCCTGTGTTGCTTAAAGCTTCCCCAAGCCTTTCCACATTAAGCATCCGACAGCTCTCACTGTGCTTTGCAGTCAAGGTCACAGCTTGTCACAGTATCTCAGGAGAGCATCATGGGTACTGCATTTCTTAAATAGCCAGGGCTTATAGGGCTCACTTCAAAGCTTAGCCTTTACAGCCAGCTCTACAGCCAGCTCTACAGACTCCCACTTGAGGAATGTGGCTAAACAAGTCTGATTCCTGCCCCCACTCTCTCCACAAAATCAGTTTGATCCAAAGGAGATTAATGAATGGTTCCTTCTCCTGGAGGAATTCACCCCAGCATGCTTTTCAACCACCCTGGAAGTCGGTATGATAAGGTCAGATAAACAACCCTAGAATATGGCTTGCTCAGAAGATGGCAGAAACACACACTCTCTCTTCCTCTCCCTTGACCCTTCTCCCCTGTAGGCCATAAGAATCTTGTCACACAGGCACCCTCCGACCGTGAAGGAATGAACATCTTTGCTTCTGAAGAGATGTACCACAGCAGAAGGCAAATAAACAAACCTTTCAAGCTAGTGAGATGGATCAGCGGCCAGAGGACCTCACGCACAGGTCTGACAATCTGAGTTCAACCCTGGGATCCCACAAAGAGGCAGGAGAGCACTGACCTCTGACCTCGACACATACCTGCACTCTCACACTGAAAATAAAATACATACATAATCTTTATATATGTATTTTTTAAGTCAGAAGTCTTGTTAAACTTTCCTAGCATCATCCCATTAGCTGATATGCCCCCATCAATCTCCTATGAATGCCTGCTCTTATATATTATATGTATATGTCAGGGTGCCTGTATTACATGCCTCATACGTGTGCTTGGTGCTAAAAGAGGCCACGAGAGGGTGTTGGCTAGAACTGAAGTTACAGGCAGCTGTGAGATGATCACTGTGGATTCTGGGAATAGAACCTGGACCTTTCCCAAGTGCAATGGTGCTCTTAATCACTGAGCCATCTCTCCAGCCCGAAATGCCCGCTTTCTATCAGACCTGAGCATCACGGTAGACAGTTACACATTTCTTTGGATCTTTATTGTCTTATAAGGTGCCTTATGTGTAAGTAACATCTATACTAGACAGATAACTTCTGTCTTATCTCTTGTCAATCTGTCTTTCATTATAGGGGCCTCGCTATGCCCCTCGGAAAGGGATAGCAGGAAAAAAAATCATCCGGTCTTCACGTGTGTCTATTCATTTATTCTTGCACATGCTCACATTTATAAGACATTCCAATTTTGTCTATGTTAAAATGTGTGTGGGGAAGAATCTTGGTTATGAGGGGACATTGGCATTCTTGCCACACCTATGGAGTTCCCTATCATTATGGTGACTCTTCTGTCTCTTTTGGTAATTGTCACAGCACCCCCAGCATGGCACCTGTTCTGTCATAACCATGTCTGCTGTGCAGTTATCAGCAGCTGTCTGTACCCGTAACACCTCTTGATCACGCACAGCTCTTCAAAGTCACGGCTTACATCGTAGTGGTCAGTCCAATGGTCCCAAATGGAACTTAGCTCACTCAAGTTGCACCGAGCAGATCCTCTGGAGGTAACGGTGCTAAGCCAATGCAGCTCAAAGAACAGAGCAAACATGGCTGCTTAAGGGAAAACAAGATGCTAAGAGGAGACAGAAAACCCATAATGTGTGTGTGTGTGTGTGTGTGTGTGTGTGTGTGTGTGTGTGTATATATATATCTCCCCTTCTTGGTTTCAGGGCGGCAGCGTCTGCTTGTTAGTGTTTCGTTTCTTACAGCGCTGTGAGAATTTACATCTGCACCTTACTTTGCCTCCTGATGGTGTGATCAAACACTGACTGAAACCAGTTTGGTGCAGTAAGGATTTATTGGGCTTACATTTCCACATCGCAGTCTATCCTTGAGGGCAGGAACTCAAGCAGGAACTTGGAGCAGAAACCATGGTGGAGCACCGTTTGAGCCTGTGCCCAACGGCTTGCTTTCTTATATAAGCCAGGGCCACCTGCCCAGGGTGGCATTCCCCACTGTGGGCTGGGTCCTCCTGCATCAATCAGGAATCAAGAAAATGCTCACCAAAAGGGCCACAGACAATTTCGGTGGGTGTAATTCCTCAGTCGGGTACCTCTTTCCAGGTGACACTAGTTTGTGTCNCCGTTTGAGCCTGTGCCCAACGGCTTGCTTTCTTATATAAGCCAGGGCCACCTGCCCAGGGTGGCATTCCCCACTGTGGGCTGGGTCCTCCTGCATCAATCAGGAATCAAGAAAATGCTCACCAAAAGGGCCACAGACAATTTCGGTGGGTGTAATTCCTCAGTCGGGTACCTCTTTCCAGGTGACACTAGTTTGTGTCGAGTTGACAAAAACTGAGACTCACAGGCCTGACGGGTACCATGCTTAAGTATATATGTCCAAAGCCATCAACATATCATAAAAATGTTATCTGAGCATTTCTTTTAAACTTATATGTTGGTTACTATTTCTACCACTGGACACAGATTACGCTATTAGACCTTTGGGTATGACGGGTAAGTGTTCTTCTTTCTACCCCTGACCCAAATCCTTTGCCCAGATTGCTTTCATTAAAGGCAAAACAACAGAAGCCGCTACAAACTATGACTTTTTAGGAGACACCCAAGGTTTACTCGAGGTTTTAAAGCATTGGGAAGAGCTTCACTGAGACTTGTTTTAATGATTTTCGGGAATGTTAGAGTCACTGGGAAGGGCGTGGCTCCCATGAGGGGATGAAGAAGCCTGCACACCCCTGAGAGGCCATCAGGAAGGGAGTCACGTGGTTGGCAGATACACAGAGGCCAGGTGGGAATTGGAAACTTCCTCCAGCTTGCCCAGCCAGCTCCCGAGTGTTGAGTGTCGTGACTGGAATGGCTTCATTTGCATTGGCCTGGCTTCATGGAAGGGTGGCTCAGACCAGCGTTTTGGAGGCCAGAGTTCCATAAGTGATTTCGTATTTTTAAACCTCAATTTTACTTGAAGCAACAAGCTCCAACATTTCAAAATGTGTAAAACGTGGAAAAGTTTGTTAGATTGCTTCAAGCAATAAAACTTAATGACTTCCTGGCTCTTAGATTCTAAGAATCATGAATAATGTTGGTCTGGTACATTCCACTTCTCATACCTGGGCAGATCATAAATATGCATATAGTACTACTTTTTTTTTCCTTAAGACACATTTCATAGGGATGCTAACTTGTAAAGCTGGGTGTGGTGACCTACGCCTTTAGTGTCAGAACTCAGGAGGCCAAGTCTGGTGGATCTCTGAGTTGGAGGCCATCCTGGTCTCCACGGTGAGTTCCTGGACAGCCAGGGCTACACAGAACAACCCTGTCTTGATAAAACAACAACTAAAACGAAAACAAAAATGTGGACCAAATCCAAGGGGGATTGTCTTATTCAGGGTTTCTATTCCTGGACAAAACATCATGACCAACAAGCAAGTTGGGGAGGAAAGGGTTTATTCAGCTTACACTTCCATACTTCTGTTCATCACCAAGGAAGTCAGGACTGGAACTCAAGCAGGTCAGGAATCAGGAGCTGATGCAGAGACCATGGAGAGATGTTCTTTACTGGCTTGCTTCCCCTGGCTTGCTCAGCCTGCTCTCTTATAGAACCGAAGACTACCAGCCCAGAGATGGCACCACCCACAAGGAGCCCTCCCACCCTTGATCACTAATTGAGAAAATGCCTTACAGTTGGATCTCATGGAGGCATTTCCTCAACTGAAGCTCCTTTTTCTGTGATAACTCCAGCTGTGTCAAGTTGACACAAAACCAGCCAATACAGGGATCAAGCGAATAGGACCCATGAAAACAAACAACTTTTGCTACTTTGTGGTCAGTTGGTTAGTGAGAGGAGTCAGGCTGAAAGGGCACTGTGTTCTGTTTGCTGTGGAGGATATCCAGAGAAAGGCACTGACACAAGAAACACATGAGCCCACCACAAGTCAGGTATCAGTCAAAGCACAGAGACCCCCACTGCTTAGAGAGACCCCCCACTGCTTAAAGCTCACAACGTGGGGGAGATGGGAGGAATGCTTTTGCCAGCAAAATGGCTGCTACATCCAGAGACTAAGGGGAGACAGTGGGATTTCCATGGTGGAGGAAGGAGAGAAGATGCTAGAGAGGTTGGGGATGGGGGTGGGGAAGAGGTGTGTGTGTGTGTGTGTGTGTGTGTGTGTGTGTGTGTGTGTGTGACTCCAAAGGGCTCTCGAGAGCTGTGCAGTCAAGTGCAGGCAACTTGTACAAGAAAGCAGTGCACAGCTCGGTGCCTAGAGGAGCCTGAGCGGTGTCCCTAAGAGAGCATGAAGCAGAGCAAAGAGGAGACAGGAGTGTGGCTTCCTGAGGGATACCGAGAAGCTTCTCGGAAAAAAGCATAATATATACATGAATAAAAGGCACAGTTAGCCCAAAGCATTTCAATGAAGCACAGTATATATTGTAAAGGGCTTATACCATATAGTGACAGGGTAATGCTTTTTCACAAACCAACAGAACTATGTAGCTAGCACTTAAAAGGGACCACTTTCCAACCCCTTAGGAACCGCCTCCACTACAACTCCATGCAATCCCCGTGGCTTCTTGACTGAAGCACCATTCCACCTTAAAGACTGGATTTGCTGTTTTTCAAGCTTACATCTGTGTGTCCTATGTGCACGCGTGCATGTGGGGGTGTCATGTATGCACGTGTGTGTGTGTGTGTGTGTGTGTGTGTGTGTGTGTACACGTGTGCCTATGCATACATGAACAGAGGCTGAAGGACTGTGACCAGTGTCCTGTTCTGCCCCCCCTTCATTCCTTTGAGATAGGGTCCCTCCCTGAACTGTGGGAGCCTGCTTAAGAAAGCTGTGAACTTTCTGGGAACTATGGCTGGGTCAGAGGGCAGAATGTTCTTCCCACAGGTCCCTTCTAGAAAGGTTTACATAAACTATAAGAGACACTCAAAAGCCAGGACATGACGGGGATGCCCTGGTATGTCTCGTTTCCCACACTATCTCTGTGGGAAAAGGAAAGGCCCGAGAGGAATAGACTTGGCTCCTTTCACAGGACCAAAGACAATGCTCATAAGACACAACACCAGGTGTATTCCCTTGCTGAATTTGTTCACTGTAAACACCACCTCATATTCTCTTTGCTTTAACAATAAGAGTGAGAAGTGCTTGTTTCTACTACTCCTGAGCTCAAATGCTTGGAGTCTCTCCTTGGATCTGGGAGACTCAGCCTCGCTGGCAGGAAGGACTTGACATTAAACCTACAGCTAGACTGGCCGTCACCGAATGCCAGCAATCCTCCAGTTTTTGTCCCCGACAGCTCTGGGGCTACTGGTGCACATGAAACCACGCCTAGCTTTTTATATGGGTTCTAGGGATCTGGATTAAAATCCTCGAGCTTGCTCAGTGAGTGCTGGAGCCCATTTTGTACTTTCTTATAGTCCCCTTGGTCACAAGTTAAGTCTGAAGACACAGGTTTGTGGTAGAACCCTTGCCCAGTGTGCTTGAGGCCCCAGGTTTAATCCCCAGCACTGGGGGCGGGTGAAGGGGGCGTGTGCATGGGAAAGAAGGAGTAATGCAAAGTCTTTGACATTATATACAGCTAGCTACACTGCTTTTATTCTTAGCGCCACACAGCATTCCATGCTCGGATAAGCTACCATTATAGCTCATCCCCTTTTCTGTGGGCACCTGGACAGGTACCAGTCTGGACTGTGGCAAACAACACTCAACACAGTCTAAGGTTTCCATGAGCATCTGCACACAGATCTCTGAGGGCGACACCTAGGAATGCAGCTGCTGGGCCATGGTGCGCTCTGCATCAGGAGTGGCTGCCAAACCCTCCTTAAAAGGACCTCCGGTTTCCATTCTCATCGGTAGGATACAGGGAGCCAAACCACTCAGGTATCAAACAGGGAGGCAGGTTCTACCACAGGTATTGTTCTGATGACTCTAACTACAGCTTTGAAATAAGTTTAACCCCCCCCCCCAAACCCAGACAAAACAAAACAAAACAAAACCATATCCTATCCAGACCTCTCAGAATTTGAAAGGGAGAATTTCACTGGCTACCAGGAATCTTTTGTTTCCATGAAAACAAATACCCATTGGGTGATCTCTCTTTTCTCTTGCCCATAAAGGGAAAGATTCTCACCAGGTTAGAAGTCGTACAACTCAAGGCAATTAGACGGTTCATCCTGATAGAAACTCTAAGGTAACTAAACTCAATGAGTAATGTCAGTCACGGCCCTGGCCATCACTGACAGGAGCACTATGGTTAGATGGTTAGATGAGACGGCTCTTCCAGAGCCAAGGCTGCCGACCTCATTTACAGAATAGAGACAGAATATGTTAGTTTGGGAGGGGCAGATAAGGAAAAATGTAAAAATAGCTGATTTCACATTTAATATGTCTGTGCTAGATTCTCTCACGAGGAATTTCTATCTGTAGTTTATCCTTAAAAATCTCAAACTAGCTAGGCATGGTGGCACACACCTTTACTCTCAGCTCTGTGGAGGCCGAGGCAGGCACAGCAATGTGAGTTCGAGGCCAGCCTGGTCTACAGAGACAGTTCAAGGACAGCCAGGGCTACAAAGAGAAACCCCGTCTCAAACAAACAAACACCTCAAAATGAGGCTGGGGAGCTGATTCAGTGTTGGGGTGGGGAGCACTCACCACGTAAGTTTGAGGACCTGGGTCTAAAGCCCCAGCGTGCACATAAAAGCCATTTTAGCATCAGCACCCGCGATCCTGGCTTTCCTACAGGGAGATAGTGGAGGCAGCAGAATCCCCGGAAGCTCAAGGGCTTAGAGTTTCTATCAGGATGAACTGTCTAATTGCCTTGAGTTGTACGACTTCTAACCTGGTGAGAATCTTTCCCTTTATGGGCAAGAGAAAAGAGAGATTACCCAATGGGTATTTGTTTTCATGGAAACAAAAGATTCCTGGTAGCCAAGGGCTGGTGTGCATGGGAAAACGGCAGAGAGATATCCTGCTTCAAACAAGGTGGGAGGTGAGGTCTGAGCTCTGACCCCATCTTCTGACTTCCGTATGTGGGCAGCCATGGCACATGTGTGACTGTGCTTGCATCTCAAGGCATAGAGAACCAAGATCAACTATGCAAGTTCTAACAGGTCTGAAAACTGATAAAAATTCTGCTTGGCATATGTGGATTTCAAGAAAGGATGGCACGTTGATGTTCTCCCTGGGACCTATAGGAAATATGTAAAAGCAGGCTATGGTGGATTTTAGCCTATCACATGTAATTTTATGAGACAGAGTTAAACTGCCAAGGACAAAAATTACTATGGTGTCCTCTACACTCCCAAAATTCATAAGCTCTGCTATGGCACAATCGGAGAGAGAAGACTCTGTAACAGCAGCAGCAGCAGCAGCAGCAGCAGCAGCAGCAGCAGCAGTAGCAGCAGCAGTAGCAGCAGCAGCAGCAGNCAGCAGCAGTAGCAGCAGTAGCAGCAGCAGCAGCAGCAGCAGCAGTAGCAGCAGTAGCAGCAGCAGCAGCAGTAGCAGTAGCAGCAGCAGCAGCAGCAGCAGTAGCAGCAGCAGCAGCAGCCATAACTGCCACCACACAACAAGGTCACTAGTTCGAATCACCTTCTGTCAAGGTGAAAGTGGAACACCTGCCCTTTTCATTTGGAAGCTTGAAGGTCCCATTAGAGCCTCCTGTCTTAAAAGCAGGTTCAGGCTTGAGGAACATATTTGTGACGATAACTCTCGAGCATAAAAAAAATCTCAGCAGACTCAGAGGCACGACACTAGTCTCTGGAAGCCTTTCCATGACTAGCATGAGAGAGGCGGCAGACAGGGGAACAAACTGGAGAAGGGCTGGTTGCAAGATACCATAGCCACCTCAGAGGATGTTATACTGTGTGCATCAAGTGCATATCCGAAGCTCACTTTTGTCTTGTGTGCACACGGCCCTCCATGCAGAGCAGCCACAGACACGGGTCTCTGCGAGGACAGGAGCACATTATTTGAAGGTTTGCCGAGAGCAGCGCCTCTTGATGTGATCAAATTGGAGTTTATAAAGATGTCTAGGCAGGATGGAGGGGGCGGGGCTTCTCTCTCATACCTCAGGGCTACTGAGGTCTCCTGAGGGTGATTCATTTCTAGCTGCCACTGGAATCAGAGGCCAGATGATTTTCCTAGAGGCTGAAGCCACAAAGCACTCAATTCTACTTGAGAAACATCCGGCAGCCAGAGCCCTCACCTAGCTCTGCTCTGACTCTCTCAGAACATGGTAGCACAGCAGGCTCCCTTAAGTGTTTGCTTCCATTACATTAAAGACCACCCCACAAACAAATGAAAGCTCCTTTCAAACCATATAAACCTGCTAGCTTATAGGCTCACCCGGTCTCCCTGGCGGCTGGGGGAAGAACACAGGGCCCCTGAGCACTTCATCATGCACATGCGGCTTTTTGTGTGAGCATGTCAGGTCCACAAGCCTCCTCTATTAGTCACCTCACCAGAGAGCCTACGAAGCAAAGCCTGTGTTACCCAAGAGTCGCGAGAAGAGCCCCCGAGGTCACGGTGCAAGACCGAACAGAATTCACACGCCTGCCACATTCATCAAGCCGATCTTGCAATCTGCTCCCAGCTCCGTAATCCCAAGCCTCGGGACTGTACATACCAAGAACATTCCTCCCCATTGCACATCACAAAGGCTGGGTGGTACACAAAGGGCTCTGACCACCATCCCCACTCCTCAAAGCTCATTATCCATTTCTCCAAGCCAGACAGCCTTGGAACTGCAGAGAGCTACTCAAAACGAGCAGCCAAGGGCCTCGGCGTCCTGAGAATTCTATCGGAAATATTTATCCTCCACACAAAATGAACATAAAATTCGATTTGTCTGAAGAACAAGAAAGGTGCTTGATTTTCCATCGTTGGGCGAGATCATGTGAGGGAAAAGGAAATACCAACTATCATTGTGCCAACCGTTCATAACAAGATTGGGCAATTGGATGTTCAAAAAATTTTTTTAGCAGAAGCGTGCGCAACTAAAACCATAAAATGGTTCACTGTACAGATGGTCCCTGGCTCACAATGGCAGGACATAATAATTTTTTTTTTGAGTCCATGACAGCATAAATCATATCCATACAACAGTTCCAGTTTTTACTTTCAGTAGTACAGGCAAAACAATTGAGATGACCACTCCTTATTGTGTTACAAACCACATTGTTGATGACTTTTCTGTTGATTATTTTTTTGAGACAGGGTCTGACTCTGTAGCTCAGGCTGGCCTCCATCTAGCAGAGATTCTCCTTCTTCTGTGTCTGGAGTCCTGGGATTACAGATGTGTGCCATCATAGTCAGCTGTTAGGGTGTGCAGGCATGTACATGTGCTAGGCATGTTGAAGTTGGCAAGGCTTAGCTACAATGTTTGGAAAGTTAAGCATATTGGCTGTGTTTTGACTTAGATCTGTTCAGCTGTGATGGGTTTATAAGTGGGCATCGCTACACTGTAAGCTGTAGAGTATCCATGTTTTCTATGGCCAAGGGGTTGCTCTTCACTTCTATTTTAGAACAAGTCATGAGAGAGGACTGAGGTTGCATAGCTCATGATTGGGTTGGGCTGAGAGAAGTCTATGCCACGCTTGGATGATCTTCCTCTCATACCTGATAATATTTTTAATACTTTACATGTCAACGTCCTAATTCTAAAAGAATATTTTTATCATACAGATTTCATGTTACATTACAAATATTTTAACCTCAAATGCTTTGCTACAAACAGTTGTTCTGCATGATTATTATGCCTGGAGCAGGCTGTTTTGGAGCACAGATTCCTAAACTTGAAGGGATAACAGGCTGAGCCAACAGGGTCACTTAGATTCTGAGTGTGCCGGCTCCTCATGTCTGGGGGGAAAGTTTTATATAAACTAAATAAATCTAACTGCTTTGGGTGTACGGATTAAGAAGAGGGTTCTCTCTTCTTTTATAAGTTGAGCGTTAGGTCCAGTTTTGTGGACTGATAGCATCCTCCTCTATTGTTCAAGACAGACTCCAAGATATCCCTTCATCTCAGGAACATCAGAAGTGGGTGCTAAAGAAAGCAAGGGAAAATGGTTCTCAAGCCAGTAGGATTTGGCTTTAGAATGAATTTTTATACACCTTCAGATCTCATAAGTTGGAGTCAAATCCTTCTGTGATGGTATAGAGAGGAGCAAGGCCATGCGTGTGTGTGTGTGTGTGTGTGTGTGTGTGTGTGTGTGTGTGTGTGTGTCTATAGCTTAAGGATAGGGCAGAGAGGCTTCCAAGAAAATCTTTGTCATATAAGCCCCCTTAGCCTCCAAATATCTATCTATGAAGCAGGATGAGGGCCTTCAGTAAACACTGACACTACTTCTGGGGCCTTTATCACAGACTTCACAGCCTCTGGCTTGTGAGAAAAACATTTCTGTTGTTCATAAGCCAGCTGCTTGATGGCATTTTGTTTTAACAGCCCAGATAGACTAAGCCATATTTGAAGAAAGAAGGAGTTGGATTCATCAAACAGGAACTAAACGAGGACCGGAGAACACAAGGAGCTCTGCATATCATTCTGGTTAATCCCGACAAGGTCTTCGGAGGTTTTCTATGCCCACAATTGACGACTGCCCATCAATGACTTGCCTTGTGGAACTCATAGGGTCACATGCATCTTACCCCTATTGTCCCCCAAAGAACTTCAGCTCGTCCTGTCCTCCCTTAAAACTGAGCCTCCATGCTCGTTTTTTTTAAATAAAGAAAACATTTAAAAATGTAAAATCATAAGAAATTAACTTTTTAGCATCCATTGCCTCCAACAAGAAGTGAATTTCAATGGGGGATATGGAGGGACAGAGATGCTAAGAGCGGAGCAGAGGCAAAGGACACAAATACCTCATGCCTTGCTGCCATCAGCATGGAGGACAGGGGAAGGCTCTGACTCCGGCTGACCCAGCACTCTTTCATGCACACCCCCTCCAAGCCAGCGTGGGGCCAGCAGCGAGGCTGAGTACTGCAATGGGTGACTAAGTAAGAGTCTTGCCTTCTAGCGCTCAATTTGGAGAGGAAGCTAGAGATCTGGAAAAAGAAAGCCAGTAGGTATAATATCCTGATACTGCAGGCCACGCTGACCCAGCACGGGGCTGACTGGCTCCCTGGGAAGATTAGAGGACACTTTCCAGAAGAGTCTCTTGTGCTGGCATCAGAAAGGACGAGGGAGAATTCTTCTGGCAGACAGGAAGAGCTGTCTAAACAGAGGGCATTTCCAAAGGGAGGTAGGTCAGTGAGTCGGCTGTGCAAGCTGACAGGGGTTGCTAGCGATCTGGCTGGAGTATGGGTGGGAGGTGGGGGAGTCGGGGGTAGGTGACGGTCAGTGACAGTAGCAAGGGAGAATGCTGTTGCAATGGCCGGAGGGGATCTGAGTCGGCCAGCAAGTCTGGCTGCATTCTTTACATGGTAGTCAGTGCAAAGTTTTAGGTAGGTGACAAGGTCTATGTTAAGATCATTTTCATGGCCTTGGGTGACAGAGAAAGCCATATGGGTAGCAAAGAGGCAAACTGTTATAAACTCTACTGGGAATGACCTTTGTATCTCAGAGGCCCTTGGTGGTCCTCCTGTCTAGTGCTACCTTCACATGTGACAAATCAAGGTCTAGGAAGGTCAGAAGGCCGATGCAAAGCTATCCAGTCAGGGGACGGCAGAGCTGGGACGGAAGCAAGCCCTCTGAAAGCCAGGCTCCAGCGCTGGTAGCTTCAAGAACATTCTACCACAAACACCGGAAAGCAGTGTTAGAAATCGGGATGACACCTCCAGCAAGGGGCTGTGATGGCCACTCGGTCAAGCTGACGGGGTTTAGAATCACTTGGAGACAAACCAATGGGCATATTTGTGAGGGACTTTGTAGATTAGGTTGACTGAGGTGGGAAGACATTCTCTCACTATCAGACAAAATACAACGTAGACAGTGACCCAAGCACTAATTGTTCACCTCTTACCCCCGTGACTTCCCACCATAAGTCCTTGCTTCATCAAGTTTGTTTTGTTGGAATATTTTGGTATATATAACAACAAAATAAGCAATTTCTACACAGGGAAGTTTGAGGCTGGCCTGGGCTGTCTTGGCAATCAACCAAATCCAACACAAACTGGGTAAAATGCATAGAGCTCATTTTTATGCTAGTTTGAGATTCCTGCTATAACAAACTAGGTAACAGTCATGATGATGTTGTTGAGCTTCTGTTGGTTGGTTGGTTAGTTGGTTGGTTGGTTTTTTGAGGCGGGTTCTCTGTTTAGCCCTGGCTGTCCTGGAACTCACTGTGTAGACCAGGCTGGCCTCGAACTCAGAGATCCACCTGCCTCTGCCTCCTGAGTGCTGGGATTAAAGGCATGTGCCACCACTGCTTGTCATGTTATGGAGTTATAACCTATAAGCCTTACTGGGGAACTGAATGAAAGACCAAGGCTACTTTCTAAATCAACACAAGGAATGTAATCTTATCACTGTGGGAAATGGCCAATAGTAAAGGCACCTGCCACATAGCTGGATGAGTTGAGTTCAATCTCTGGAACTCATACTAGAGGAAAGAACTGACTCTCACAAGTTGTCTTCTGACACACACAGGCACACACACACACACACACACACACACACACACGGACAAAAATGCTCGATAAACAATCCCAACTACCTACACTGCTGACACACACAGGAAAGAACTTGGTGGGCAGGATAGACCAATCTATTTATAGAATGGAAGTAAAACTGCTGGCGTTTTACTACCTTGATGGAAATCCTGTCAGGAAAGTATTTTCTTCACAGACCCCACACTCACTGGGCTACTGCGCAGAGACTCTCGCCTCCCCACAAGCCTGGGACTTAGGATGGCTCCATGTTACTTTTATCTGAGACCCTATGCCTAACACCTTTTTTTTTTCTTCTGGAGTCTGAGGACAGGGAAAAGAGTTTTAGTTTGCTTTTCATAAAATGTCGATTTTTCAAGGGGGAGCACAGGTCTCTTAATCCCTCTTATTATTTCACCCCTAAGAGGTGTCTGTAGGGAGAATTTATTTTCAGTGCAGAAACAGGTTTTTTTTTGACACCTGCATGGTCCCCAAGGATCTTGAGCCTTCTTTTTGAGTGTGAGATTGTGGCATGCCATAGGGAAAGAGGTTCCTTCTGGTGATGTGATTGACAGCGAGACCAGCAGGACCCAGTGATGGAAGCGGAGCATACAGTGCGCCGTTGGCTGCGATGGGGGAAAGCTAGCCGGTCACAATAATAAATTCACGGAGGTGGTGTGAGTCGTCACATTCAGAGCCAGGATGTGTGATCCAGAGGTGTGTGTGAGGGAGTTAATGCCGTATGTCGTTTGACTGTTTGGTGGGGCTGCTGTCTTGTCATAGCAATGTGTTCCTCTCAAACAGCTCTGACACCATCCCCACCACCGTTATCCTCTGCCAGACCCACATGACTCTTACCAGGTACTGAAGTCTCTGGCGCTCAGTCTCAGGGGTGAATTCGGAAGACATGGGGATGATTTCTCCATTTCTGATGATTATGGCCCTGGAATGGGGGGAAAATGCATCATCAGCAACTATACTCATAAAGACTCAGTGACAACCACTGACAGGCCACTCAGTACGTCCTACCACCCACGTGCCTGGTAGGCACACTTCTAACATCTCTGGATCCCTCGCCGTGTTGCGGGCATCTCTGTTCTGAGGTACTGAGGTCTTGAGTCAGCACAGAATGGCGTTTTTTTCTTTTGCTGCTACCTGGACACCATTGTCTTAATGCCCTAGCAACAAGCATCTGACTCCACATAAAGTACACAGTCGAGGGCTAAGTGGGCGAATGCGTAAACAAATGGGCATTGCAACAGTTCCCGCTCAGACTCAAGGCTGTCCAGCTGAACCTTCTGCGAGCGTGGTAATGTTCTCTGCACAGTCCAACATGGCTGCCCTCAGCCACGTGTGCATATGGTCCATTTGCCAGAGAACAACATTTATAATGCTGTGCAGCCTGACGTCGTCTGACGTGGCTTGTATCTGACGTACTTGGGCAGCTCCACAAATCTAGACTCTTGGGACTTCAGGGATCAGTGAGCAGCAGCACCAGCCTCACTTGGGAACACAGAAGAAAATGCAGAGTCTCGGGTTCTACTCCAGGCTTCCTACCAGAACTGCCACTGTAACTAGATTCCCAAACACTTCCTAAGCACGTTAGAAGCTTTTCAGCCCTAGACTACAGTTTCTAAGCTTATAAGCTGGGGTCGAGAAACAGCCATTCTTACCATTTTAAGGCTCACAAACGTCATACATTCCAAAAAAATCTGCCCGAGAGTTTCTGCCCTCTCAGCACCAGGGAGAGTAGGGCTCCCAGAGCTTATGTCTACAGCAAGGCTGCAGGATTGACACCTTTCCTGAGTCTCCCTCCATGGCTGCTTCTTGTCCTCTGTGCTCAAGCCTTTCACTGTAGGGACTGACCTTAAGGCCTCATACATAGCAGAGAGTCGTTCTATCACCGAGACATAATCCCAACCCCCCCGGAAGTGGTACCCAACAGCCCATTTCCAGTGGTTAGTGGTGGCAGAAGGTGGCCGTATCTATGACAAATGGAAGTGGCTTGGGAAATGACATATTGTACTAAGCTCACAGCTCTCTGGCCTGAGACCTTAGACCTGACAAACCTCCTGGCTCATTTTATACCCCGGTACTGGGGATTGAACTGAGAGCCTTGTGTCTGCTAGGTAAACACCTCGCCACTGAACTGTGTCCCCAGATTTCCCGACAGACATGCTTTTGAGTGGAGACGGATGAATCTGTCAAAAGTCTTCCATGAGCTCTTGACCAGCGTGACCTTGGAGAGCCATTCTCCCTCTTGGAAACAATCCTCGTGAGTGGCTTTATTGGTAGGGACCCCCTCTTTGACTCCTTGCCATCTGTGTCCCATTGGATCCCATCATAGGAGCCAGCGGAGGCGTACAGATTGGGACCACAAAAGATATTGGAGCCTTTAGAGAATTTTTGGCTTTGGAAACAGGAAAGGTTGGGGGAAGCTCCTTCCGGGAAGACACGTCTTGCTATGACTCTCCTTACTGCTTCTTTTATTCCCTAAAAATGTGATAAAGATTTCTTCTTAGAAAAAAACTAGCAGATGTTTGTAAGTACAACCATCCTCACCACCACTCACAGATCACTGTGCATGACTGCATACAATCTTTATCTTAATTACCAGTGGCGAATAGCTATCATAATGAGCAAGTGATCTGACAGAGGATGTTGGAATTTGGGGAACATAAAAGGGGCAAGTGGGCCGGAAGCCTAGCTTAAGACCTTATCTCAGTGCAGATCCCAGGCTCCCTGCGGCTGGAATGGAAGTTGGTATGTGATGCATTCCCCAGCATCTTTTCCCCAAATGTTGCTGAATTTTGCTAGTCTATCTCTGCTTTTCTTCCTGGCCCCCAGATGTCATCTGATTGTGTCCCGTGAGCCAGATATGTGGGAAGGGAGGAAAGGATAGTGAGCAAAAGGAGGGATAGGTTGGGGTATCAGACTCCCCAAAGAGGAAGGTCTAAGTGTCATTTGGTCTGGTCCCCCCAACTCTCATCCCAGAGAAGCCTGTGGACTCAGGCCCTAAGTATATCAGGAGGTCAAGGTCAAGTGTGAGCGTCTCACCACTGTGCAGACCACAGAGCAGGCACCTTGCCAATATTTTTTGAATAAGACAGCAGGTAAGGGAAGTCCCAGGGAGTTTCTTTAGACTCAAGGAAGAGAGAAAAAGACCAAAAGGTAGCGCTTGTTCAGTAAAGTATTAGCTGACTTGCTGTCACAGATAAGAGAGCCCTCTGACTGGAAAGTAGCCAGTTCTGGTTCTCATCTTTTCTTCTCTTGCTGTGGCTGGTCTGCCCAAGCATCACCACCTCAGCACCTTCCCAACGTCACTGTTTCTATTCCTGGATTGTCAACTTCTCTCTCCACTGACAGTCTCAGCCACAGTATAAAACCACGCTCAAAAGAGAGTGCTGAAAGCGCCCCCCCAAATGAACCCAAAGCCAACTCAACACTCCCACCAGAGAGTGTCCTCTTCTACTGAGCTGTATAGTACATTAACAGCCACACACACTCAATGTCTCTACTTCTTCTCTGCCCACTGGTCTCTCAAACAGTGCTGAATTCACATCTTGTCTCCCTCTTCACTCAGCCACTGCCAACACAGTGCACAGCAGTGGCTCTGAACCACTGGGTCCTGACATGCTCAAGGGTCATACATCAGATATCCTGTGACATGCTCAAGGGTCATACATCAGATATCCTGTGACATGCTCAAGGGTCATACATCAGATATCCTGCATATCGGAGATTTACATTATGAGTCACACCTTAGCAAAGTTGCAGTTATGAAGTAGCAATGAAATCATGTTACGGTTGGAGGTCACCACAGCATGAAGAACTGTACTAACAGGTTGTAGCATTAGAAAAATTGAGAACCACTGGTCTATAGGATCTCTATGGGATATGCCATTGTTCTGAATCCCCTGGTAGTATCTGAACCCAACCCTGGACGGCTTCCTGCTAGTTTTTACATCTCTCCTCTAACTCCAGCAACTATTCTTACCCCCAGGCAATCTCCTTTCCTTGCCCTTAAACATAAAGCTAGGCTAGGCTCCCTCTTCTATGTTCTTTTTGCTTGTGACTCATCCCTAGACAGAAGATATCACAAATACAACTGAGGACCTGTGTATCTTCCATGCGAGCCGGTGAGTTCCTTCCTATAACAATCGTGCTTGACTTAACCAAAGTCATGACCCCACCACTGCACACAGCATCAGGCAAGTGCAGGTGGAACTGGTTTTATAATTTCAGAGCCCCGTGTAAAATATAGTCATAGGGCCCCTTGTTTAAAAATTGAAAACTTGGGGCTAGGAGAACGGCTCAGTCAGTAAAGTTCGTGCCATGACAGCTTGGTCCCAGCACCCATGTAAAATAGCCAGCACTAGAGTGTAAATTTGTCATCTCAGAGCCTGCAAGAGGTGGGGACAAGAAGATTTCTAGGGCCTTACTTGGCAGCCAAACTGTATCGGTATTTTTGCTGCAGGGTAGAGATTATTTATGGCGTGATGGATGGTCAGGTTTAATCGTAAGTTCTTATGAGTCAGCCGAGTAGTGATCTCCTCCCCTTCCAAACTCCAGGCATAGGAGAGGATGAAGTCATCTACTCCACGGGGAATGTTGAGTTCAGAGAACGGGTTCTAGAAAATCCTGCATCTTCAATCTTCCAAGGTTATATTTTAGAATGAAAATACCCACTTCTTACTGCTTTTATGAGTGAAAATATTTAGGCAGTCAAAAGGGAAGAAGAAAGAGATCTGGGACACTCATTCCAAACAGTCACTTGATTTTATGATTTCTCATAGGGAGATCTCACTGTCAACGCTGTTCAAGCTCACATCAGTGCGACTGTGATGTGTGTCCTCAGAGTGGGACTGACCAAAGCCCCAGAAGGCACGTGATAAACCAGCAAAAGAAAAGAAAAATAGGACAAAAATAAGTCCCAATGAAAGTGGATCAGGAGACATCCATAGTAGAAATTTCAAGCATTGGATAAATCCATGAAAAGACTGAGTGTTCAAGAGGAAATTGCATATTAAAATCAAAGTAATATCAGAAAACATGTAAAAATCAGTATTATATCGTCATTCTCAATGGGGTAAAAACAGTTATTCTCATAATTAATGGAAATGGTTACATATCTAAAAACCGATAAAATTACAGTTACACATTCAGCACTTTAGCCAGCTTACTTTGGGGAATATAGCCGAAAAGTTTCAAAGACGGTGCCCAGGATGCACAGAGAAGAACTCCAACACTGACATTACTTCTCGTGGCCAAGACTGGAAACAGCGTGAATGTCATGAGAGGAACTGCTGAATGTATTGGTTTGGACATGGTCATTTTTAATAAAAACAGAATGAAGTATATGTTCTATGACCCAGAGGCAGTTTTGACAAAGTAAGCAAGAAAAGTGAGTTGCTAAGTAATGTATAGATACTCGTGTCTCGTGACAGCAGAAGCTTTGTTCACACTTCTCCCTATATAGAGAGTCTAACTTCAGGCTAAAGCCTCGTGTGGGATCCTTCAGGTCGGGCTATAGGCAACTGTGGAGGCTTGGCCTGCAGGCTCTCCTTGCCAAGTCTGAGTGCCCAAGCTGGTGCACGGTGATCTCAGAGCACTTTGGTCACGAGCCTGCTCCTGCATCCCTGCACCCTGAACTTGATGGAGCTGAGATACATCTCTGTACTGATCCTGTAATTTACCACTTCCCACCCCCCAGCCCCTGCTCAGTAAAGTGTCAGGAGAAAGTTCTGAGCACCTGGCTTCTGAGTTCTCCTCCAGCTAGCGGCCGGCTCTCTGTGTATCAGCTGGCAGACCCTCTATTGATGCTATCCTGGGCGTTACCCAATGGGGGACCATGAGCCGGCTTAAGTTCTGTTCTTTACTCTCACCTGCAGGACTATGTCTAGTGAGCAAAGTCTTGATGATGACAGCGTCCTCTGGCAGCTTGAGAGCATATAATTACATTTGGGTGAGCCGTGGGAGAGGAACCGATATGGGGTACATGGCTAATGGTCTTTCACGTATTAGACTGTAACTGGAAGTGTCTTCCTCTTGTAAACTCAAGAGAAGTTTCTGTTCAGATCTGACGGCCTATCACTCTGTCTTCATATTCAGCCATCCTGCAAAGCTATCAGTTTTTAGGATCTGTGTGCTGCAAGTGCCAGGCTTCAGGTTCTGCCCAGTGTCCACCCACCCACACACTTCAAATTTCTTGGCATTCAGGCACAAATGAGAAAGAATTTATCAAGAGCCATTAACTGAGAAGCTAAAGCCAAACTGTTATAAAAATATGAACGGGTCAAGCCTGCAAGTGCCTGTACTTTTCTCCATCGCTGTGTTTTAGGGGAGGACTTCCCAAGAGTGGGTTCAGAACAAGCAAACAAAGCAAGCAAAAACCAGTTCAAAAAGCAAGTCTGACAGATTAACTGGTGACCGCCTGCTTGTGGCTGGCTCTCAACCTCAGCCAAGAGGCCTCTGTAGTCATGACTGCCTAGCGCGAGGGATCTGTCCTGGGGCTGATTAAAATTCCTTCTGGGGAATCTAAGGTCATTCCTTCTGGGGAGCTCATATCCATGACTTACCCAGTGGTCACAGAGCAGTTTCTTTGGTAAAGTGATTAAAGCAAAACAAAAGAGAGCCATCTTTCTACTCAGTTACTGCTACTCCATGCCCATGGGGCATCTCACTGGGAGGTCCCAAACGGCACAAGTTACACTTTCGTCACTTAGAAGTTATTTCCCTTGCTCCAGGGCAAGCAGAAGCGCACAGTTGTGTACAGTTGGCCTTCTGTGTTGTATCTATAGCTTCTGTTTCCACAGACCCAGTCAGCTGTGGATAGGACACATTCTGATGGAGGGAAAGTGTCTGGACTGCACACATGCAGACTTTGTTCTTGCCGCTGTTCCTGAAACAACACAGCATAAGAACTGTTCATACAGCATTTAGATATTAGAAACAGTGTAGGGATTTAAAGTATACAGAGGGTGTGCACAGGACTACACATATGGGCTTGACTGTGCTCAGATTTAAGTATCTTGTGGGGGTGACCTAGGGTCCATCCGACTGGATATGGAGGGGTGAGTCTAAGCTAAGGTATATGCAAAGTGTCACCGACAGGGCAGCCGCCCCTCACCTCCCAGGGTGCTCTGGGGTTTGAAGACTGGCTCCCTTCTTACCTTCACTGAGAGGTTGCCTTGGTCAGTTGCAGATCTCCTAATAAGCTACAGAAAGAATAAAAACTCCAGCTTCAAGGAAGTCCTAGCAAGGTGAGGGTTCATAGAAAGAAGAGGCTGAGAGAATGGAGCGGGGAAGATGCAGGAGTCCTCTGAAGGGTCTTCTGAAGCCCGAGGAAGCCCAACAGCTGTGCTATGCCTGCTTGCAGAGCACATTCCAGAGTGTATCACCTCCTAGACCCCAAGTTAGAGTCATACATCACCTTACACCCAGCTTGCAATCAAATGATTCTACAAATAAAATGTGGCATGCAACACTTACTAAGTACCCTGCCTGTCAGCTTCAAAGCAAGGTGTGTGTGTGTGTGCATGTATGTGTGTGTATGTATGTGTACATGCATGTGTATATGTATGTGCATATGTACATGTACACATATGAGTGTATGTTCATGCATGCATGTGCATGAGTATATACATGTGCATATGTGAGTATGTGCATGTGTGAGTATGTGTATGCATATGTATATGTGAGTGCCTGCATGTATATGTGTGAGTGCATGTATGTGTATATGTGAGTGTATACATGTATATGTGTGCATGTGTGTGCATGTGAATTGTGTGTGTGCACATGTGACCAACTTAGAAGTCATTTCTCTATAGAGTAGGTATGGGAAAAGAGTCTAAAATGGCCACGTTGTTGGTCCAAGGAGCAGCCAGTGGTGTTTAAGATTCCAGTTTCCACAGAGTAAGAGGCATTTGAACCCTCGAAGCGAGACAAAACACAAGGATCAGTTCATGCCAGAAGTTAGAATTTAGACCAAATCGCTTTGGTTTGGATTTCTCCTCTGATGACAAATAGCCAAATGTCATGAGGTTTCAGTCTGAAAGAATCCTGATGGGACAGAAATTCAGTGACTGCCACCAAAAACCATCAGGCAAGCATACATCCATATACCTGCATCATGGGCCCACCTATGTGCACTTAAATGTGTGTTGATATAACTGTGCTGGTGGAAGGTTCTACTGTATTCAGTCCCCTTATCCCCACCTGCACCTTTTGTTGTGGTGGTGGTGAATGTAGAGCCTCACACATGCTAGGCAAGAGCTCTGCCAGTAAGCTACATTTCAGCCTGTTTTACATTTTTATTTTTTTAAAATGTATTTTGAGACAGGGTCTTGCTGTGTTTCCCAGGCTGGCCTTGAACTTACTTTGCAACCCAAACTTTCACTCAACTTGCAATCCTCCTGCCTTAGCCTCCTGAGTAGCTGGGATTACAGTCTGTACCACAATAAATTCAGNAAGAGCTCTGCCAGTAAGCTACATTTCAGCCTGTTTTACATTTTTATTTTTTTAAAATGTATTTTGAGACAGGGTCTTGCTGTGTTTCCCAGGCTGGCCTTGAACTTACTTTGCAACCCAAACTTTCACTCAACTTGCAATCCTCCTGCCTTAGCCTCCTGAGTAGCTGGGATTACAGTCTGTACCACAATAAATTCAGGGTTTGGGGAAAACTCAGGTATGTCTGAGTGATTGGTGGTGTGTGCTGGAGAGGAGATGATCTTGGCTTGGAGAACAGAATTTCTTGATCTTCTTCACTTTCTCGTCTAACTGGGAGTCTTGGTGTCTTTGTCTTGAAAGGAAGGGGTGGGGTTTGGGGACTCTTGGGTGCTCTTCTGCTCTAAACTGCAGCTCTCTGGGAAGGAAGCCTGACACAAGGCTGGTAGGGAGATGCCTGTTGGAGTACTTCAACCCTTACTTATCAGGAGGTGGAAAAACACCACAATTTAGATTCTAATAAGTACAACCAAATTCAGAAGCCACCATTTGTGCCTCCCTTAAGTCAAAAAGAACAAGGAATCCCTTACTGAGCCAGGCCCCAGATATAATGTCACCACTGTCACCTGTCTCCTTGGAAGGCAGAGCCACATATGGAAGGCACCCGTGAGTCTGTGAAAAGTATTGTATTTATGGGATGGCCTGGTTCCATTACACACTTTTCAACTGAAAGTGATTTGCAACGCAACATCAAATCGCACGTTTCCAGAACAGAGGAGGAAAAGCTAGACCAAGGCGACAGAGAGAAACCATTTAGAAAACCCTCTTTGACCGTATGTCAATCCCAAGGCAGGAGGGCAGGGCATCTATTCTGTCCTGAAGCACCAGACCCTGCCCAGCTGCAGCAGAAGCAGCTGTCTTTCCGCAAGCACTAGCGATTTGTTTCTGGGAGAAAAAGCAGGGCAGCTGACGGGGTTGCCCCTGCCAGAGGACAGCCAGGCTGCACACGCTAATTAGAGGTACCAAAAATAGTTGACGGGAAAAGGCCACCATCCCAGGAGCACCATCGCAGGAGCACCATCCCAGGAGCACCATCCCAGGAGCACCATCCTAGGAGCACCATCCCAGGAGCACCATCCCAGGAGCACCATCCCAGGAGCACCATCCCAGGAGCACCATCCCAGGAGCTCAGAACTGGTTTGGGTGTCTTCCTAGTCATTCCGTTTTCGGGGTGGCTACTGAGGGAGTGTGCAAATATGATGTCTTATTTATTAAAAAATAAAACCATCAAACACACAAGTTCCTCAGCAAACATGCCCCTAAGAAACGGACAAGGGGAATGTTTTGCAGCAGCAAAGCTAGGCGGGCCAGTCATAGGGGAATAAACCTCTTTTTCCACAAGCCACCCACCTTGTTTCTGTACCCCTAGCATCATTTTTCAATGTCACCATTCAGCTCCTTTGTACAAACATTTTGCTATGGCAGCAACATGCAAATGCAATGCACCGGCACAAAATTTTCCAGACTGGGGCGAAGGCAAAAACCTTATGACATTAAAGTTTTCATGGTGCTTACTATTGGAAAAACAGTCAAAGGCTCCAACCGTATATTAACATTTGGAGTAGTTTGTTATGTCTCAATCCACAGAACCCACCTGGTGAAATATATATTTCAGTAGGCTTTTGTATACTCACAAGATTGAATGACTCTCACTGTTTTCCAATCTCTAGGACACGTTCTCTCACCTCAAAAGAGTCATTCTTTGCAGGAGTTAGAAATCACTCTTCATTTTCCTCCTCTCTAGCTCAGCTAACCACTAACCTACTTTCTGTCTCTATAGATTGATGTACTCGGGACATAAGATATAAACGGACTCACATAATGGATTGATGTACTCGGGACATAAAATATAAACAGACTCGTATAATATGTGGTTTTTATTAATAGTTGTAGTCACCACGTGAATGTTCTCAAGGTTCATCCATATTACAGCCTGCAAACCCGGCTTTCCTTCTTCTCACGGCTGAGTGATTATCCATCATAAGACTATGCCATATTGTGCTTAACCATTTATTATTTGATAGACATTTGGGTCCTTTCCTGTTCCCTCCCTTTCTTTTTTGCTCTTGTGAATGGTGGGGCTATGAACAGGTGCACTGGAGTCTCTGTGGGAACATGTATGAATATGTGCACTAGAGATTCTGAAGGAACAGGTATGAACATGTGTATTGGAGTCTCTGTAGGAACATGTATGAACATGTACACTGGAGTCTTTGTAGGAACATGTATGAACATGTGTACTCGATTCTTTGACAGTTCTCATGGCTCTATGCCTGCCTACAGGTTAACTGCTGAGGGATAGGGTGACATTAAATGTAACTTTCTGGAGAGTCACCAATCAGGTTTGTAAAAGGGACTGCGCATTTTACATTCCAACTGGAGGGTTTTCTCACATAGGACTACAGAGTTCAAATCGAATTTACTTAGAAAATCACACAGTGGTTTCTCACTTGGCACTGAAGCCCGTACACTGAAAAAGTCCTCCCTGTATGCCGAGATTTCAGTGTCTACATGGAACACTTAATGTTCTATTTCCCATTTGTGTTATAGAGTACACATTAGGACATTTTTTTTCCCCCAAGTATAGAGTTCATGTCTAAAACTCACAGCAGTGCTCAGTTCTGTTCCCTGGCACAAATGTGCCCAACCAGTTTCAAAGTCAGTGTATTTTTTCTCCTGATGGGCAGTAATCAGAATTGTCTGACTCTGTCTCTGTCTCTGTCTCTGTCTGTCTCTGTCCCTCTACTCCCCCTCTCTCCCTCTTTATCTGGTCCTCTCAACCTATGGTTACAAACACCACACTGTGAATGTGCCAAGGCAGGTATGACATGCAGAATCTGAAGCGATATCTTCAGGGATACTCTGCTTGAGTCACACCCTTGTTAGATACGTGTGTCTGTTTCTGGACTCTTTAAAAAGGCAGAGCGATGGAAGTGACTGGGCGGAGCCCCAAGAAGAGAAATAAAAACAGTCCCGGGGGGTGGAAAATAGATCTTCCAAGGGCCACTAAAGCCATGGTGGCTCTTTTGCCTGAGGTAAGTATGGCAGTGCTGGCTGGATCGTGTCCTCTGTGACACGTCTGAAACGGTTTTGTTCACAGAGAACTGTGGGTGACCGCTCCTCCAGGGTCAGAGGGAGACAGATAAGAGGGGATGCTATTTAAATCACTCTGGGAAGACTCCGCCGTGGGAAATGGGAGATGGATTTCTTGATCTTCAGACCTGACAGAAGCCACGGTTGTTCGTCCCTGTGGTTCCTCAGAAGGACAGGGAGGGGCTTTGCTACATTCATCCTCGAGAATCTCAAGGCATCTCTCACTAGTACTTTTTCATGATACTATAAATCAGGAACTGTTGGCTATCTGAAGGCAAAGCTAGATCCATGAACTATTAGGGCTGGCCTAAAAATCCTGACAGCAAACAGATCATTCTCTTTACTACAGGAAGCCCCTGTTGAGGACAAAGCACACACACTACCTAGCGTGGGCCACAGCCAGGCCACGCAGTTCAGACTCTGATGCCAGCCAGACCTGCAGGGCCTCCCTCCGGTTCTGCCTACTGTAGCAACCCCACCACCACTTCCCACCCCTCACCCAGGGAAGCATGTCTCATCTACTGAATTTGACCCATTCAGTTGGGTTTGGACTGGTTGGGGTGGAGTTGAAAGCAATCTGGCATTAGCCTCTAAAGATGACTTCAAAACATGAGCTATATTGGGAATGTACGTGAGCCACTCTGATATCCTACCCTGATCCCTGCACCCACTTGAAAAAGAACAACATGTCTCTCTCTGAACTAAATGGGTAGATATGTAAAACAAAGCAAAGCAAAGCAAAACAACAACAACAACCCCCCAAAACTTCCAATGTTTTTTTTTAAGATTTATTTTATTTATTATATGTAAGTACACTGTAGGCTGTCTTCAGGCATTCCAGAAGAGGGAGCCAGATCTCGTTACGGATGGTTGTGAGCCACCATGTGGATGCTGGCATTTGAACTTATCACCTTCGGAAGAGCAGTCTGGTGCTCTTACCCGCTGAGCCATCTCACCAGCCCCCCAATGTTGTTTTTTAGTGAAGCTGAACAAATCTTTAAAAAGAAACTCATTTGTAAAAGTCAAACACAACAGTCAACTACCTTAAATTTTATTGATTTGTACACAATGGTAACTAGGGTCTTAACTATATGAAAGAAAAAACAAATCGTATTTAATGGCCCTGCTTAGACTTTAATGATGATAACACAGTATGATGATCTCTGATGTCACCCCCATTCTGATGTCACCCCATTCTGATGTCACCCCATTCTGATGTCACCCCATTCTGATGTCCACCCCCATTCTGATATCACCCCATTCTGATGTCACCCCATTCTGATGTCACCCCCATTCTGATGTCACCCCCATTCTGATGTCACCCCCATTCTGATGTCACCCCATTCTGATGTCCACCCCCATTCTGATGTCACCCCATTCTGATGTCACCCCCATTCTGATGTCACCCCATTCTGATGTCATCCCCATTCTGATGTCACCCCATTCTGATGTCACCCCATTCTGATGTCACCCCCATCCATGTGTTGAGAGTACCCACAAGTCCAGAGCTGGGTGACCTAGAGGGGAGAATGGAACCTTCTTGCTTTCCTTAATCAATAGGTTAAAAAAAAATCCACATTGATGCTAACAATAGCATCAGTGTCTTCAGTATTTTTCCAAGCTATCTGTAATTTTAAATTTTATTTTAAGTGACAGATATAAAAGGTTCCCATGTCATGTCCACTTTCTCACATTCTACTCCATAATTTACCCAAGGGTTCTTGAAGATGGCTAATGAGAAATGAGCTGGAATATGTCAGGGAAACAAAAATCTCTAAGAGACAACATATGTACCTTCCCCTTTCAGTGTGGGAAGTAAACAAGAAAAAGGCCCAGGACATGTTAATTCTCAGCTGGGAGATGGTGCCATGCACCACAGGGGCACGGGAGGCTGGCCAGGCTGGAGGGGGAACAGTGGGTTCTGGGCCCATGTTACTCAGGGCATGAGGCTGGAGCCAGGTGGGACGGCTAGCAAATGCCCAGTTGGCGAGGTGGAGCTAGGCCCAGGAGTGAGCTCAAAGCTAGAAAAAGATTTGGGAATTGTTATGTCTACATGGTGGACAACACGGAGGGCTTGCAGCTGGGTATGGGGCTGCACACCTTTAATGCCAGCACTTGGAAGGCAGAGGTAGGTGAGCCTGAAGTGGGCTGATCTGTATGGCTGGTTGCAGGGCAACCAGGGTTATGTAGACAGGCTCTATCTCAAAAGTGAACACAAAACCAAAAGAAATGACAAAAAGAAAGAAAGGAAACAGGGAAGAAAGGGAGGGAGGGAGGGAGGGAGGGAGGGAGGGAGGAAGGAAGGAAGGAAGGAAGGAAGGAAGGAAGGAAGGAAGGAAGGAGCCACTACCACCATAGTGGATTTTATCTTGTCTCTGACTGCTGAGGCCTCATGAGATGAAAAGACCAGGGTTGCCCCCTTTGGGAAAAGGTTCCACCAGGCTGTCCCTCTAACTCATTGTCTTTCCTGAGATGTCTAAGTAGAGATGAAGGGATCCGAGACTAGGGATGGGGCAGCCTGGGAGAAGCCAGGCCATCTCTCCTCGACCCTCTTTTGCTTCCATTGTTCTGTCTCTTCTTGAGTTTGTCAGGTAAGAGGGAGTAGGTATGCGAAGCACTTGCTGACTGGGTGCACTGTGCTGACTGGGTGCGCTGTGCTGACTGGGTGCGCTGTGCTGACTGACTGGGTGCGCTGTGCTGACTGGGGGCGCTGTGCTGACTGGGGGCGCTGTGCTGACTGACTGGGTGTGCTGTGCTGATTGGGGGCGCTGTGCTGACTGACTGGGTGCGCTGTGCTGAATGGAAGCTTGGGGTGGGGTGTTCTTACTCATTTTGTGAGTATTCACTATTTCTCTGGAACAATTCTCTGTCACTAGGATCAGAGGAAAAGAGTCAAATGGGTGATTCTAGTCCTAGACCCTGGATCTGATTTCAATTTAGATAAAAGATACTGGCAGGTCTTCGTCTGGCTCCCTGTGACAGACTCCTGTCCTGGGATTTAAAGAATGAAGTTATCACTTACAGGATGTGCTCCTCTACCTAGTCCATCCATGATTTTCCCTGTTTTGCTTTTTAGCTTAGCAGGCGGAGGGTCCAGAACACATTTGAAAATTTAGAGTTTTTACATCTCAACCTCACAGATCTTTATATCCCCCATTGACCTTCCAGAAGCCAGAATGAGTTTCCACTCATCTCTGTAGAACATTGTTACACCAACTGCCTTCCTAGTGGGAAGGTTTCACACACAGGAATGTCTTTGACATTTACAAGTGAGGAGAAAAAAAACAAACGTTCCAGGCAATACGCTTTCACCATGTGCAATCACTCAGAATACTAGTGTGGGGCTGTCCGAAGAAGCTGTCACTTCTAACGAGAAACTGGCCAAGGATACAGTGATACCAACCTAACAAAAAACATTCACAAGGTAAAGCCAGAATAGACACGTCCTTACAGACACAGCACAGACAACACGCATGACCTTCTTCTGAAGATCTGACGTGATTGGAGAAGAGTCTAATTAGACGCTGGAGAGCAGAGGTGTGGTGCTGGGGGCTGACAACGCAGGGCCATTTTATTTCCTATCCTCTCTGTCACAAGGAGGGTGGGCGCAAATGGCTAGAAGGAGAGCTGAAACCCAGGACAGATGAGAACATTACAGAGAAAGAACACGCCACAATTAAAGAATCAAATCGCTTTGCTTCCACAGATGACCTCTTGGGGATCCAAAAACCCCCAGAACGGGGGCGGGGGGTGGTCACGGTGCTGTGAGGGGTACAGGAGAACGACAGGGAAGCGGTGACCCAGAGACGATATGCGGGCAAGCCACGTCCAGCTTTCAGTAAAGACGACCGTGGACTATATAAGCTACGGAGGGCAGGCTTGACATCCATCAGGGAGAACAGACAGTGTAGATCATTAAACAGGCTTCTGTGCTGCTAGAAAAACTGCATCACTGTGGTCTGCATGGTCCTCGGAGACACCAGGTCCTGTCTTTCCCCAATCCCCACCCCCCCCAATGCTTTCCTCTACACCCAGAGCAAGAGAAATGCTACAGGCAATCTGAACTTTAGAAACTGAGTAAGTCTTTCAGGATCTTTGGTTGGCAACGAAGAACGAGAGTGAGAATAACTAAAAACAAGTGGGTTTAAAAATGGCTGAATGAGTCAGCAAAGCAGAGCCTTTAGGGCACCGTGGCCCGGTTCCATGGCAAGGTTGTTCCTGGAAGTACAGAAGGCTTGAAAACTCTTTTTGATATGGTGGGCATGAATTCTTTTGGTTCCAAGGGGTTCTGGGTTTGACCTGGAAAAACCACAAGAACGGGGCTTGGGACAGAGAACCCATAGTGAGGGATTGAAATAGTTTAAGTCTACCTGATGGAAAGTAGGGTATTTACTTGAGAGACCAGTTAGCCTGGGAAGGGCCATGGTGGGTGTCTTTTGATGATGGAAAGATGATCGGGGGGGTGGGGGAGGAAGGGGGGTGTCCTCATGTTTTGTGGTAAGAGTAAGATATGTTTCTTTCCTTGATTGTATTTTTAAAACTGCGTGCAAATGATATACATGCCCCGCATACCAATAAGGTGGCTTTTAAATAGGAAACATGTTTTATGAAATATACTTATGCATATAAATGTATGAAACAAATTCCCAAAAGGGTGTACTCATTTAATACATGAGGGGTTCACACTAGGCACTATTGAGTCAGCTCCACTGGGGAGATCTGACACGGACACCTCAGGTGAAAGAAAGAGGGAGGAAGGGAAGGGAAGGGTGGGCAGCAAGACCTCAGTGGGACTAATGATGGGATTCTGCTGGGGAAAGGGCCGTGGTAATGAAGGAGCGGAGAAGGTGGGTACCTGGCTGCACGGCAGCTAATAGGTGAATGCTTGCCTGGAGAACTGGTTCCTTCCCTAGCTCTGCAAACTGAAATAAAGCACACATACACAAAATTAACCAACCTTTCTCGAAGAAAAGCTCCCTGGCGGGGGAGTGGTTGTGCACGCCTTTAATCCCAGCACTTGGGGGGCAGAGGCAGGCAGATTTCTGAGTTCGAGGCCAGCCTAGTCTACAGAGTAAGTTCCAGGACAACTAGGATTACACAGAGAAGCCCTGTCTTGACAAACCAAAAAGAAGAGCTCCCAAGAAACAAGCCAACAAAAAACCGTTGGAACGGTTGCTTTTGTGAGCTGTGGAGATGAGAAGAAAGGGAGGGAGAAATGAAGACTAACGTCCCGTTTATAACTAAAATCCAGGTGACTGTGATGTCAGCCACGATGTAGCCAAAGCCAGGAAGAGTGTCCCCCAAGGGCTTAGAGGGGAAACAGAAAGAAAGAAATATTTCCTTCAGATTTTGTTCAGAGTTTATACAAATATTTAATGATGTGATGGAGCCAGATGGAAAGTGAGATGGGAACAGTCAGGGAGCCATCAGAAACAGAAACCTCAAGGGTGACGTAATCTGTGAAGTGACCTTGGTAGAACAGGGACCACGGGCACTGTCTGGCAGTGGGATGCCACAGCTGGATTGCCTCTCAATCCCCAAACCTCCTCTCGCTCTGGTGAACCATGAGGTTGGGCTGTACGTCTGAGTTAGTTCTGAGGGGATAGCGCAAGGCAGAAGGATATTATCAATAAAACCAATTTTGATAAGGTTAAAGAAAAAAAAACCTATTTTGCTTTTGCTAGGTTTAATTCAGGCCTGGCTCAGCTGCCATGGAATGGTGATCACATGATATTTAAACACAAGAGCCGGGCGTGGTGGAGCACGCCTTTAATCCCAGCACTCGGGAGGCAGAGGCAGGCAGATTTCTGAGTTCGAGGCCAGCCTGGTCTACAAAGTGAGTTCCAGGACAGCCAGGGCTATATAGAGAAACCCTATCTCAACCCCCCGCCAAAGAAAAAACAAAACAAACAAATAAACACAAGAACTGGTGTGTGTGTGTGTGTGTGAGTATGGTGGATTAGATTATGGACTAGCACATCCAAAAAAAAATAAAATGTCTTAAGTTCTAAACAATGAATTACTTAAAATTCCAATGTTTCCCTCAAAACATAAGAGGAAAATAAAACCCACAACTGTACATTTCACAAGAACTAAGGGAGAAAAGGAAAATCACCAAAGATGTAAATTCACCAAGAGAAAACACAATCTAGCAAATGAAAGCCCAAACATGCCATTCCAAATCCAGGATGACCTAGGAGACCCCAAATTCTCCTCTAGGGGACAAGGCTGAAGCTCCAAGGATCTCCTTAGAACCGCATTACTGGAGGTATCTCCTCCCACACCCAGCTCCAGAGCCCTCAAGCCCAGCTTTCTGTAGTCCAACCTCTGTGGGCTTGTTAAGATGTACATTTTGAGTAGTTAACTCAGTCAGTAAGTCAAACACTCCACAGAACAAGAGGCTCTTAGAATACAATTATCCATTCCTGCCAGCAGAGCTGAGCTCACTCACAAACCCCTTCACAGGAGGAAAGCAGACAGGTGTCCATGTGTGGATTTTTACAACCCCAGCCCAGGTGACTTAATGGTGACAGTCCGGAGGATGCTGCAATGGAGACACCTGTTGGCCAGTGAAAGGTGATTTGCTCTTCAGAAAGGCACAGCGCAGAGCTTAGAGCTTGCCTATGACAGCGGACCAACCCCCAATCCTAACATGGGTCCTAATTCTAATCACAGCTGCTGTGGGGATGTAGCTCAGTGGCAGACTGTTTTTACCTGTCATTTGCAAAGCCTGGGGTTCAAATCCAAGCAACATTAAAAGAATTGAAAAACACAACAATTTTTTTTTTTTTTTTTTTTTTTTTTAAGAATGGCTCAGTTGGTGAGATGCACGTGAGAGGAGGCAAGTTTGAACCCCCAGCACACATCTGTAATCTCGATGCTCTGGAGGCAGAGACAAGAGGATTCCTGGGATTTGCCAGCCAACCAGCCAGCCTAGCTAATTAGCAAGAGAGCTCCAGAGTCAGTGAGAGACTCTTTCTGAAACAATATGGTAGGAAGTGATGGAGAAAGAGACGCAACAATGATCTTTGGCCTTGATACATACATGTGCATGTGTATGTATCACACATATACATACATGTACATACACATATACACACATGAACACCACCCACAAATCTATGGTCACACATACATACATACACACACATGCCACAAATCTACAATCTCTCTCTCTCTCTCTCTCTCTCTCTCTCTCACACACACACACACACACACAATATACAGCCACACACACCCTACAAATCTACACACATAGATACACCACAAATCCAAAGTTACACACACATACACACATGCCATAAATCTAGTCTCTCTCTCTCTCTCTCTCTCTCTCTCTCTCTCTCTCTCTCTCACACACACACACACACACACACACACACACACACCACAAATCACACACTACAAATCTACAGTTACATCTTCCAAACAAAACAAAAAAGTTCACACTTTCTTGTGTTCGGTAGGAGTCACTCAGAAGCCTCTGCTGCAGCTCTGAGACCTCCCTCCCTTCCCTCCCTCCATCATGGGAACCAGCATGTTCATTTGGCTTCCACATGAACAATTCCTGGAAGCTATAAAGCCTTTGAAGGGTATCTATTTTTGCCTTGAGGTCTGGTGGCCTCAGAGTTCACATGAATCACAGATGCAAAGTGTGTGGGATGCATCTTCGCCCATGGCTTTCTCACCAAAGGGAGGTCGCTGCGTGTGTGGTGTTTCTGCAGTCACACTGCGGATGTGGCAGCGTTTCTGCATTTACACTGCGTGTGTGGCGTTTCTGCAGTTACACTGCAAGTGTGGCATTTCTGCAGTTACACTGCATGTGTGGCGTTTCTCCAGTTACACTGCATGTGGCATTTCTGCAGTTACACTGTGTGTGCAGTGTTTCTGCAGTTACACTGCTTGCATGTTTATTTGTAGTCAGATTGTTTTCATGAACCTAAGGGATTGAAACATGAGCTGCAGCACATATTTATGGGGAATTAACCCCAAACTCAGCCTGTCTGCTGTCCCTTGTCTGTGGGACATATGCTTTGCCAAAGCTCCAAATACTTCATCTTTCCACCTACACAACTGCAATTACTCCATTCTCCATACTGGTTATATTTTATTTAAATATTTAAACTGGGTGCATATATGTGTGTGTGGGGTGTGTGTGTGTGTGCATGTGTGTGTGTGTGTAACTTATTGGACAGAGGTCTTACAGAGCTCAAAACTCCTTGACAGGTAAGGAAATTTCTCTCTGCAATGTGGCAGTATGGCCATATCATAAAACACATTAAAAATTGTTTTTCCCATAGAAGAGAATGAAATGCCCAAAAGACTTCCACTGGTTCTGACAGATAGACATGGACTCCAACCATATGATCAGTTATGCCCTACAGATACCGTCCCTACTTCACTTATAGCCCCTAAATTAGGTCCCACTGACTAGTAGCTTATCTACAGTGCAAACACAGTGGTTACACAATATTCAAATCAAAAAGGGCCAGAAAGAACACAGTTCTACGCCATGCAAGCAAGTTATGTGGCAGCAGCTGATAGCAGAGGGGACGGGGGCAGGGGCTGGGTGGGGGGTAGAAAGACAGAACATGTAGCTAAAATCCTCAAAGAAGGCAAGAGCAGAAAACCAAGGTCGTAAGAATATCACAGTTATGGCAGGCAAGCTAACGGTATTTTATCTTCCTTTTCTGAAGTCACTAAGATCTGCTTCATTATTTTTCTATATAACCTGCTATTTATAAAGGAAGGGGCAAACTAGTTTTTAAAAGAGTGCATTTGACTACTATTTCTAGGAGAGGCTTACCAGGGAAAGGCCTGCTCACCTCCGATTCTTACCAGGACTTTGGGAGGGGGATTTTTCTTCTGCTTTTCCTTTTCTTTTCTTTTCTTTTCTTTTCTTTTCTTTTCTTTTCTTTCTCTCTCTCTCTCTCTCTCTCTCTCTTTCTTTCTTTTGCCTATTTGTATTTTCTATAAGAAATACAGCACATATAAAATAAAAAAATATGTAGGCTTATTAGAATTAAAAATACTCCCACCTTGAACATTTGAGTTTTGGCTTCTATAGTTAGGGTAGAGATCTCTGTACACGGCCAGTAAATACCAGGTGGAGATACTCCCATCTCAAGCTTTGCCTGTACCCAGATAGGGTATAGAGAACTCCCCTAAAAGACCCTCATGCATAGGGCATCCTGTGTGTCAGGAGAGAAGTGCTGTTGTGAAGGCACACACAATGCACATTGTAATGCAAAGGAGGAGTGTTGGTCGTCGTCTCCTCCACAGGACGCTACACCTGTGGATATTACTCGCTTTAATTTTAGCCACAGCTCATGATAAAGCAAGGACTCTGGAATTTAGGGACCACGACCGACTGCAGTGTGGTAGAAAGCAATGAGCGTGGCTTCTGTCAGAGGAACTCACTCCTGGGACCTGATACTGGAGCCGGCCCAGAGAAGCAGGCAGGCGAGGGCTCCTTTGTGGGCCCAGTTGGAATCCTATGCCACAGTTCCTGCCCTGATGACACAGCTCAGCGATATGTCAAAAGTCACTGTTTTGGAGCTGATCGAGTGCCAGCAGTGTTTCCCACCAGTGTTTGGCTTCCCAGAGAAGCCCTCTAGAGAGTTTCTATCATGGGTGGTGGTCAGGTTGGTGTTTATACAGGTTGATCATTGGGCTGTGTGTGGTGGTCACATTTTGGGTTACTCAGAGGGCCTCAGAACTATGTAGCTAAGGCTAGGCCTGCATGAACCAACAAGTGAGGGGGGCTTGGCAGACAAGACCTTCCTACCACCTGCAGGCGGGCGCCTGTCAGTCAAACCGCTGCCCCAGTGTCAGGAGGCCACAAAGCAGTGGAAGCACACAGACTCAGCCATGCTCAGGTCCCAGCCATTCAGTTACTGACTCCACAGAGGTCAGAAAAAGCATGTATAACAATGTGGGCTAGGGCTGGCGAGATGGCTCAGTGGGTAAGAGCCCTGACTGCTCTTCCAAAGGTCCTGAGTTCAAATCCCAGCAACCACATGGTGGCTCACAACCACCCTAATGAGATCTGATGCCCACTTCTGGTGTCTGAAGACAGCTACAGTGTGCTCATGTATAATAATAAATAAATCTTAAAAAAAACACCAATGTGGGCTAAATGTAACACTATACATACACACATGTGTTATATGGTATAAATAAATACATATATATATATGTGTGTGTATATATATACACATACATACATGTGCTACATATATATATATATATACATATATATATATACACATGCTATATATAACCATATATGTATGTGTTATACGTAACATTAATTACACATATGTAGCATGTATATAACACATATACATGTGCTATATGTGAAAATAGAGACATTATAAGGGCTCAACCTTCCTCTTCCATAGAACAAGGCTGCCTGCTGCATGGCACAGTACATAGGTCCAGTGAATTAGATCTAGCCCAGGACTGAACGCTGCGTGGAGGTGGGGCAGGCGGCATGAGCAGGGCAGTGCTGGGAACAGGGGTTGTCTTACCTGCTTTGAGTGTGCTTTTCAAGGTAAGAACTAATTGTTCAGCTCTTGACAAAGCAGGCGGAAAAATATAACACAAATTGTTACAACTGGGAAAGTATCACACAAATTGCTACAACCTCTCAACAGCTCTCGGCTCATTCTTCCCACCACTCCTTTGCTCTCCGTGGATAATTAGAGAGAACACTTGTCAGGTACAGAAAGTTCAAATCACTTCGGTGACTCCAAAACCCCATCACAGATCATTAAACATTAACGAGAGGTGCATAACTCGGAGCGGAGGTAAGTGACATTTCTTCACAGACACCCTTCAGCTTTTTAATCTCATTAGTGCCCGAGTTTCATTTCCGGCACGAAGAAGCCAGGACACGGGGAGGTCATTGCTTGGGCCGGACGGAAGGCTGGGCTAGGCTCCCCTCACGGATTTTGTCTCATTCTCCTATGCTTGCCCCTGTTCGTGGTGGACTATCCTGTCTCACACACACTCCCAGTTGTCTTTGAACATTCAGAGCGACTTTTAGAGGACCCACAACTGAAGGAGGCCACGGGTGCATCCATTCGGCTTCCTCTCAGGAAGGCCAGCCCAACGGCCATCTTCTCTTTTGCACTTGGTCCCCCTCTTGCTAAAGGTGAACATGGCGGCTCCCATCCTTTGTAAAATCCAATACAGTTGTCCACTTTCTATGTCATTTCAGATAATACCCAAGGCCAGCCACCATCTAAATTACCAAACACAAAATTCCAGAAAAAAAAAACATTCAAAAATTTTAAATAACGAGTATTAGAAAGCATACCACTGGAATTATTTTCATTCTGGTTGATCTTATACTCTGCACAACTTATAAATTAACATGTCTCATCGTACGAAGTATAGGAAACAGAACACAGGGCCCTGCAGGGCCAGGTCTCAGACATCCACTGGGAGGCTTGGAATATATTCCTTGCATTTAAGTAGCCTTGCTTCTGAAATGCTGGAAATGTGGAACTGGTGAATTTCCATTCAGACAATTACCAGGGACAAAAATACTGAAATGAGAACAGATGTGAGTGACCCAGAAGGAGAGAGAGGACACGTACCCAGAGAGACCACTGACGCTGGGGCCGGCATGTGCAGAGGCACTGTCGGGGGACACCAAAGTCCCCTGGATCATGTCCTACATATCTAAGAGAAGACGTGCTGCACATTTAGGTATGCCCTAAATTAGACAGTGGAGATCACTGCTTCGGTTGCTAGACAGACCCAAGCCGCCAATCTGAAGCAAGTCTGTCTGAAACACTGGGCAACCACTACAAAAACACCGCGCAAAACAATTTGGGCCTATGGAGGGCTCAAGCCCTCAGAGTGATTTGAAATTTTTAACCATAAAAATGCAATCAAATTAGATCCATGGGACCCTGAGCATGATGGAAGGGTCACATCAACAATTTTACCCATCAAATTAGGACTTCTAAGGTCTTTCTCTTGTGTTTTTTTTTCTAGTGGCAAATAATCCATGTGCTAATGTTTGCCAGGCATTTCTTCATAACCCAGGGAAGAGGCGTGCCTGTCTAGGGAGGTTAGCAGGAAGCTTTAGTAAGGATGCCTTGGGGGGGCCCAGTCATGCTGAGGCCAAACACTGGCAGGGGAGCCCCCAGAAAGCCAAAGAGGGTACTATTCAGGCATAGGTATTTATATGTGTGTGGGCTGAACAGTGGGGGGCCTCTAGCATGTGAGAGGAGCTGGGCTAACCCTGTGTGGTCCAGCAGTAAGGGAAGGACAGGTAGAAGGAGTCAGAGAGAAGGCCTGGGGCCAGTTGGGAGGATCGTGAAGGATCATGAATGTTCTTTTAAGGGTTCAGACGATTTCAACAACTGATTCTGCAGGGTTTGCAGAAGGAAGTTTTATCTTTTTTTCAAAGGTTATCCTTGTGGTGAGTAGAAACCAGGCTGGTGCCAGACAGAGCTGAGGCAAGAACCGAGAGCATTAGTTGGAGTTCAGTGGAGAGATGCTGGTATTAGAGCAAAGGAGACGAGATGGAGGTAAGAAGAGGCATTGTATTCCAGGGGGAATCTGGAGTCAGAAATGACAGGGTGTGTTAGGACAGACTGGACCTGAGATTGATCATAATTAACCATCTCTGTAACATTCCAGGCCCTCGTGTTCCTTTTCTAAACAGTGTCATCTCAAGTCAAACTTCTCCAAGCTCCTTTAAGACCGCAGACAAATCTGACACGGCGTTGAGACTGTCATAGACTTTTCAAGGAGGAATACTGGCTGCAAGCAGTTTTGAGAGGAGTTGAGCCTTCCTCTGGAAGAGCTTTGAGGGGATGTAAAGTGAGATTTGATTCCTGCCACAAATGAGTTGATGCCCATTAGGGAAGAAAGAGAGAGACCCAATTATACCGAGCGTGAAAGGGAGGGGGTAGCATAGATGAAGCAGGCCCTGGGCACCAGGCACGAGGAGGCACGGGTGAACGGGGTCTGTCTGGGATGGCACTGGGGTGTCAGGAAATACCTCAAAGAAGAGGTGATACTTCTGTTTAATTTTCTGGGTGGCATCCCAAGGTGGGCTTCAGGGACAAGGAAGGGAGAGCATGGCTCAGAATGTGAAGTAGCAGTTTAGTCCTGGGAGATGTGAGTGTGTGGTCTGGTATTGTTAGAACATGGGGAATGAGGATACGGAATGACAGGAGAGGGAGAAAGCAGGTGACAAAGAAGGCTAAAGACGCTAGCCTTGATTCAGGGGGGTGGGGTGGGGGGAGGAGGGTGTCACTAAAGGGCTTGGTTTCTCATTTGTCTTGGAGACTGTCCAGATGGATATAAGGAACGATCCACATGTGTAGCTGCAAAGGAAGCTAAAATACAAGCCCAGGAAAGATACACTGGGCACCCACCGACAGTATTTGCCGCTGGTAAGGAGATGGTAAAGAGAAGCAAAGGGAGGAAAGGTTTTGGTTCACACTGTTGTGGGAGCTCTTGCTTCAGTTGCCATGCCAGTCTTTCCACCTTCTAACACTGTAAGCAAAGTAAACTTTCAAGGTTTGTTGTTGTTGTTTTTCTAGGTGTTTGGTCACAGTGTTAAGGAATGACCACTGCCATGCCCTGCAACAACACTGGGGACATAAGAAAAGAAGGCACCATTTGGGAAGAGAAAAATTCCTTCATTTCTGAGCATCTTAAGTACGAGTCTTCTAGGGCATCTTGTTTATTTATACCTTATTTACCCTGTTCCAGAAAGGACTGAATGTGAGATTATATAAATGCACATACAATAAAATGAAGAGGAAAAAAAAATAAAACAAAGATGTGTGGAGATAAAACTGGGACTATCAGAAGCTAGGAATTAGTAAGGTAGTACAAATAGCATGTGCTGCGATGTCCTCAGGTTTTCTAGAACTTCACAAAAGTGCTTCCACACCAGGGTCACCTGACCAAGTCAGAGTCTAAAATGTAAAAACTGACACTGTCTGGCAGCTCTTCCCTAACAGGCACAGGAGAGAGCGGTCCGCTATGGTACTTTCTGCGGAGGGCTGTGACACAATGAACCAGTGCTTCTGTGCTACCCTTCCATGACTAACGCTCTACAGTCTTCCCCAGCAGAGGCTCATGGCACGGATCTGGGAACCGGAGACCCTTCCTACACTGTCACGTTCATCACGATCCTTCAGAAACACCAGAAGGAGTGAGTTCACAGTCACCTTGTCTAACCAACACCTGGAAGATGGCTGCTCCAAGTGCCAAGCCAGAAGCTGGTGAGGCTGGTGCTGCTTCAGGGTGTGGGAGCAGTGGAATGGGCGGAGCTGAGGACAGAGCCTAGCCATGCCCTGTGCCTCCTGGAAGGCTTCCTCTGACAGTCTGCAGAGACGATGGAGGGCAGAGGGAGACATGGCTGTGGGTGAGGCCTGTGGGGAAGCTCTGATGGGTAGATGATGAGCTGGGGGAGTATGCGGATAAAGTGAGCACAAGCAAGACCTTTGGTGAAGGAGGGTGAATTCCACAGCTGACTGAAGCAAGGTGGCTCACACCTAGAATCCCAGATCTTGAAGGCTGAAGCAGGAGGTTTAGTTATCATCAGTTCAAGGCCAGCCTGAGCTATAGAGTTATACCCCTGTCTCATTCTCACCTTACCTCTAAAGAAAAAAGAGCCGAGTGTGTTTTAACTGCAGATGCCTTTAAATGCTCCTAAGTAGTGGCAAATTAGGGGCAATAATGGCGGGGATAGCTGAATCCTAAAATTCCCAACGGCATGTTTACTTCCTGTGAAGATATAATGTCTGCTCGGCTCAGGGTGCTATGGGAGGCTCTGTCTACACAGGGAGGGGAGAGGCTGCCAGGCGCTCTGCCCAATCAGCAAACACTGGAGACCCCTGGGGTTTGTCAGCTTTTACTTGCATAGGGGCAAGGAGGAGCATAACGCGTGGTGGTGGTGCAGATTCCTGGGGTCTGCGTGATCTGGTGGTTCAGATCAACGGCATCTCATCTCTCCTGGCTCTGAAGACCAGAAAGTGGGAGTCAGGGCCCTAGGCTCTGGTGCAGCATCCTTTTTTTGCTTCTCCCAGTTTAGGGTGGTTCCCCACACGCCTTAGTGTTCCTGGTGTTATGTCTCTCCATGGCCACCTTACTCAGATGACAGTTACTGGATGCAGGGCAGACCTTAGTCTAGTATGACCTCATCTGGTTTTGCAAAGATCCCATTTCCAAATGAAGTGACGACCACAGATACTGGTGATTTGGAATGGAAACAAAGTGGATTTTGAGGACCGACGGGGAGGAGCAGAATGGAGCCTGCCCAGAGAGTTCATTTAGGGACTGCAGGCTTGGACGGAGAACCCCACATAGGAAGAGACAGCAGTTACGGGAATGCAAGGGGCACAGAGTCATTTGTGTAAGAGGAGGAAACTCAGGGTGGGGCAGGTGAAAAAGCTGGGAGGGGCTTTCAAGATATGCAGGGCTAGGCATGATGGGTAGACCGTTTTTAGAGTTGTCGAGACCAATCACACGCAAGAAAGACGTCAGCCTATCCCTGAGACAGACTAAAGCAGGGTGCACGCCTGTGAAATAAAGAATGTTAAGGGAAAAGAAGGGTGGAGTTCGTCTGGCTTTTCAAGCCTGTTGTCCAATTCCTTTTAGGCTTATCCTGGTACATATTTCACACAGCCCATTGTCCATTTTTCTATACTTGTGTAGTCACATGACACAGAGATAATGCTAGGAAACCCTACGGGCATAATTCCCTCCCTCTGCTGAGCGTCACTGGACACCAGTGGTGTAGTGAGCCTGAACGTTACAGCAGAAATGTTGGCTCAGCCAGAAGATCACCTGCTGCTGGTGGAGCAAAACAGTAATTAACACCTGGCTAAATGCAATGACACCTCTGCTGCCAGGAAACAGTGGCGTGGCAGAAGGTGCTGCCCAGTGCTTCCTGGTGTGATATCATTACTTCTGAGAGGCTCTGACCGTAGGACTCTGTGCACTGAGAGCAGGGCTTGTCTGGAGAGGTAAGGGACACCTCTGCAGCCTTTCAGGGAGAACACTGTGATGTGCAAACATGGCTGCCCTGGAGCGAGCCGCTCATTCAGATACACACATCCAAGGTGAGGTCTCTAATATCTTTATTGATAAGGAAGAGGCAGGCATGTTGGGTATCTTGTTCAAGGTCACAGAGCACAAATGTAGCTGAGGCCAGGACCTAAATCTGGTCTGACCATGCACCCCTTTCACCTGAGTGCCCTTGTCTGTCACTGTACTCGGCCTCTGCTATAAGATTCCGTTTAAATAAAGGGTCTAGGATGTATATAGCAAGCAGTCTAGTCATTTTTTAAAACGTTGAACTACTCATCCTTAGTCTCAAATACAGGAGTAGAAACCAACACAGCGAGACAGGATGCTTTCTTATAGCAGTGAGGACCAGCTTCTCCAGACGACACCATGTGGGCTTTTCTATGATACTGCAGCTCACCCCTAGCAGACAGGTTCACTTATGAAGGCTGCAGGCAGCCTTTCTTCCTACCTGCTAGCTACTAACACCCACTCCACACTGACTCCTGGAGTTTGGCACCTTTCCTCTGTAAGGAAGGACAGAGTTGAAGGTCAAATGCCCTGGTTATTCAGATAACTTCCTGGAGCAAACAGCCATCTGAAAATCACACATGGAAACCAGTAAGGGCAGTTTAGCAGACACCGAAGACCTTATGAAACACCGAAGGCCTTCACGTACTACTTCCTGCTGAGGATGGGTCAACTGAAGTTATATTTACAGAAAAAGTATGGTTTCGCCAAAATATTTGTACCACGGAATGACCCAAAAGGCCAAATTAGCTTGCCAGCGCCCTTCATAACCACATATGATATTGCAGAATACTACAGCAAAGAGGACCACCTGCAGGACTTGTTACAATGGATTCTGACCTTGGTAGCAATTGTAATGCAGTGTGATGCCCATCGAGAGAACCAAGAATAAAGGGATAGAGTAGGTCACTGACCTAACCTCAGTGACCTCATGCTAACACGTTCACAGGCAAACACTTCTTTTCTATAAATACCATGAGACTACCTGGAAAATCCTCCTGGTATCATGCTAAGAGAAGAGGGGAGATATTAAAATCACAGCTTGGCTGGTTGGGAGCAGGAGCTAAGGCTCCAACCATGGTTTCTCAGAGATCCAGCTCCCTCCAGCTAAGGACAGTGACACTGAGACAGGAGCTAGGCCATACCAGAATTTTCACTCTAATTCCACCTCTGGATGACTGGACCTATCTTCTAGAATATCAGGCAGTCACTAAGATGTCAGGGTGGTTCTGTTGCTGAGGTCCTGCTCCCCAGTTGGTTCTTGATCTGTCAGTAAAGGAAGCCATGGGCAATTGTTGGGTGGAAGGTACAGGTGGGGCTTCTGGGTTCCTAGATGAAAAGGGAGAGACAAGGAAGGGGAGACAGAGTTTGCCATGCTTTGGAGGGAGGAGAACCAGACAACCATGTTAGGTCTCGGGAGGAGCAATAGGCTGTGGCCACTTCTATTCTGGGGTGGTCAGAGATGTGTAGCAGGGAGTAGATTCAACTGACCGACTAAAGTTAGGGCAGGTGGGGGGAGCAGAGATAAGAGTAATAAGGACACATTTTCCAGGCGGAGGATGGTAGCGCCCAATGACTGTGCCAAGAAGGCAAATTGAAAATGAACAACTCTGTGTGTGTGTGTGTGTGTGTGTGTGTGTGTGTGTGTGTGTGTGTGTCTTTTACCCATGGATTCAATGGAAGCTTAAAGGGGGCTGGTGGCATGGCTATTTCCTGAAGCTAAAGCAAAGTAGCATAAAGCTACACGTAACGCTAAGGGACTCCCAAGTCACAGGATAGAGGTGTGGGCTGGCCCTTTCCCCTCAGGTAGCAGCACCCCCTACATGTGCGCCTACCATTACTATTATACTTAAGCTGGAAGGAGCTATCATTCTGTAACCCAAGGGCATGGTGGCCCCTTCCTCGTCTCGGATGCTCAGAGAATACTCTAAGCTAGTGGTTCTTCTTTCTCCTCGAGACAAACTCTTGCTCTGTAGCCCAGTCTGCTCTGGTGTGCATGCTTTCTGCCCCAGCCTCCCAGATGCTGGGATGATAGCTGTGCACCAGGCATGCCCAGCCACTCGGGTCTGACTTTTAACCTTGAGTGCACCCATCCACATCATGTGGAGGACATGCTACAACACGGACTGCTGCTGGCTGCCGGACTGCTGCTGGCTGCCGACCCTGAGGCTTCTGATGCAGGATACCTAAGACAGAGCTGTAACTGGTTCTTCTACACACGTACCCAAGTACTGCTGTTGGCTTAGGGAACCCCGAGGTGAGAAGAAAGCATCCCCAGGAGCCCCCTGTGTGGCCTGTGGGGCTGTGACAGGAAACGCAGAGGTCTGCCTCTCTGCATGTACTTGTGGCCATCTGACTGTATTATTTTCTTCCTTCTATAGGCTTTGGGAATTGGACTGCAGACTGGAAGTCATCAATAAATTCCTTCACTCCGTAAGTTCTGTGACTCTAGAGAACCCTAACTAATACAGGCAGTTTAGTCACTTTAGTTCTGTGCTTTTTAAAAGATATATGGCAAAGAAAACGAGAGGTGTCAAAGGCTTGAAGCAGCCAATGGAGGCAGACCAGGGGTATTTTTGGACTCAGAGAAAGGCTCCTATCAAAGGGGTAGGCTGGTAGGCAAGGACAGATAAAGCACTTAGGAGCAACAAGGACCTCCTCGAAAGGGCTGCACTGGCCACTGGTGAAAGGCAGGCTCATAAAACAAGGAACGAGCAGTCCTTTATGGTCTCCAGGGCCGGAGGCAGTTATATCAGGTTTCATTATCTTTCCATCAGCAGAGGGGAGAGGCCTATGAGAGAAGACACCACAGACGTGTAATTGCTTTTGAATTCAGAAATGTAAGTCTTGTTTAATATCTAGATCCTATCCTCATGGAAGCTCAGACTTGCTGTAGGAATTCACCTCTGACCCGATAGAAAAAGCTTTAAGTTAAATGGGGAAAATTCTGCAAACCAAGAAGGAACAAAAGGAAAATGGATCAGGCATGGCCATCCCAGCGATGCTTCCAAGGAGCAGTTAGAAGGGCATGTCTGACCCCTCTGCACCTCCGCCTGCACCCAGTGAGGACGGCTATGGATGCTGTCAACCACGATCACACACTTTCTTAAGACAGTATAAGATTTTTTTTTTCCATTCAATTTTCTTTTTTAAACTCAGTTGGATGCATACACCTGGCCTAAGGGTTGCTCGCTCGCTCTTACATGGGAACTAATAGGTAACCACCCCCTTGATCTCTCCACCTGCTCCAGGAGAGTTTTAAGCATGTCACCTCATGTTCTCAGGAGTCTTTGGGGCAACTTTCAAAGTCCATAAACATACTGAATGAAAGTCTGACTTTGTGGGGAGAGATGCATTGGTGTAACAGCCACACAGGTGTCTAAGAGGCGGCTGACACTGCTTTTCAACAGGACTACCTTCAAAATGAAAACACAACTTCTAAAATGGTCTCAAAACTCTGTGAACTTTAGAAAGTTGATTGTCCCTGTTTTGAAAAACATCTTTTTTGTTTTTTTGTTTTTTGTTTGTTTTTGTTGTGTTTTTTAGAGACAGGGTTTCTCTGTATAGCTCTGGCTGTCCTGGAACTCACTTTGTAGACCAGGCTAGCCTCAAACTTAGAAATCCGCCTGCCTCTGCCTCCCGAGTGCTAGGACTAAAGGCGTGAGCCACCACGCCCGGCTTTTTGCTTTTCTTTGTTGTTGTTGTTTGTTTGAAAAACATCTTTTTCAACACCACAAAGAAACTGGTTATGTCACCCAAAGCCTGATGGCTCTTGGGGCGATTTGAATGAGAATGGTCTCTGTAGACTCATATATTTGAATTCCTGGTCTCCAGCTGGTAGAACTGTTTGCGAAGGATGGGGAGGTGTGACCTGGTTGAAATGAGGTGTGTCACTGGGTTAGGGGTTTGCAGCAAGCACTATGCTTACTACATTCCCAGTCATGACGGTCACAGACTCCACCTCTCCAAAACCTCCTAAATAGAGTCTTTTGTAAGTTACCTTGCTCATAGTGTTTTATCACAGCAATAAAAAAGTAACTAAGACAAAAACAGCCAACGTGAATTAATCTCTAAGATCTGGGCATGATCACGTATGACCACCAACATCCCAGCGCACAGAAAACAGAGACAAGACAATGAGGAGGTAAAGGCTAGCCTGGGCTACATAGACTCAGTCTCAAGAGAAAAAGGTTTCTAAATGTAGCCATCCACTTACTTCTACCTCTAATGCATTCTGGGTAAACTCTGAGGTGCCACTGCATATGAAGTGTGTCAGGACGAGAAATTCCTGCCTTAGAGATGTTGAAAGAGTCTTAGTGTGGAGGGGTGGGTGGGTTTAGTCCCCGAGGACCTGGCTCTCTTACTCCAGTCCTGGGTGTCATGGCAGCTCTGTTCCTTAGAAGCTGGGGACCTTGGGAAAGTTGCTTCTTATAAACTGCACATACCTGAGAACAGCAAATCCCGCTTTTCACCTTATTAATTATTGACAGCATTAAACATGACCTCGTCCTGCATTAAGCAAGTGCCTAGCACCTAGCTGTCTCACTGCTGCCTGTCACGACAATGCTCACAGGTGTGGAATCAAGATGCTAATGATTCTTAACTACCTTTCTTTGGTCAGGGTGAGTTCACCCAGTCTCAGCTTCGAAACCTTTAGGCATTGTCTGCAGAAAGCAGCTGTGGCTTTGCCTCCTTGGTGCCAGAGTCCTCTAGAAACAAAATGAAATGGAGCCAATGCTGAAGGCGAGCACAACATGAAGAACTGGGGACTCGAACACAGTGCGTACCTCCTGCTGTGACATTTCCATGCTCTGGCATCACTCTGGCTTAAAGTGAAAATCCACCCTCCATCTGCTTCAATGCTTGCCCCTAGGTGTCCAGCCAACTTGACTACCTCTGCCTGGTAGAAATCAGGGTTAGGGTTAGGGTTAGGGTTAGGGTTAGGGTTAGGGTTAGAAATAAAGGAACAGAGTATCTTGTAGATGCCTCATATTTTTTTTCTATATGGCTGATGATCTCAGCTAACAATGGAAGGGAAGTCTGTCCCCTCTGTAGACCAGGCCACCTCGGATGAGTCACCCACTGCTGTAGACAGAGGATGGCTACCAAGTCAGACACTGGTAAGCCACAGACTCTGCCAGCAGCATTTCCTGAAGGCAACTCGGAGCCTACGAAAGGCCTGATGGGTAAAGCAGATGCCACACAGAGAAGCAGCCCTGAAAACAGCCCTTGACCCTGGGTGGTTCCTCAATCAAACCAGTGCAGGGCCTCTCTCATTATTCTGTAAGTAATTACACGGTAGGGCACACACAACGAAAGATTTATTTTCCACCCTAAAAACTGTTAAGTCTTAAAGGATAAACACATGACAGTTATTATCCAACAATGAAACAAAATTAGCACATAATTAATCAGGGCCCTGACTAATTGCCAGAATCTTCTCTCAGCTCTAAGCATCGCCATCTCTGGTATCATTATTTTACCTAAGTCTTCGGATTCCTGACTGCTTGTTTGTAAATGATAACCCACAGTCTCAAGGATAGGTGGATGGTTACCTACTAGTTCTTTCCCGAGAATAAGAATGTTTCTAAATTGAAATGCCTGAGACACATCAAGAGTATATGAAGTCAGTATCTATCATTCAGGAAAGAGGGGCAAGTGACATAGTTACAAGTAAATATTCCATAAATGATCATTGGGCAAGCTTAATAAAATACCCGTTCCCATTGTCCTTTAGGAATTATGAGCCACATGTGGGTGCCAAACCCAACCAATTAGGTATAAAACCCCAACTTTGCATTTGGACACTGGGTTTGAGAACCACAAATATAATGTAAGCTTCCCAGGTTGCAGGATAATTTTTATTCTGTGCACCACAGCTTAATTAAGAAAATGGGTATTTATTAGGCTTTTAAAATTAGAAGTAAATGTAAAACATAGTTTTATGAGCACTTAGGAAAACGGGGCCTTGTTTAAATTAATAACTCAATAGGCTCTAAGAGAGACGTCACAAAGCTCTAAGAAATGTCGCAAAGACTGGCCAAAGTAGCACAACTTAGCTTTCCAAAAGTGTCATTCCCCTTGGTTAACCTTTAGCAAGTCATGAATTCTGGATGTCAGGTAGTCCGATGCCAATATATTTATGCAAGTAGAAACTGAGGTCTGGAAAGTGAAACCCAGGATAAAAAGCTCAAGAGACAAGCACAGGGAGATGACAGGTTCCCAGACAGGGAGTTTCCGGGATGCCCAAGCCATCGCTTGGCTAGGCATGGCTGTAAAGTAGCTTGGCCCCCAAGGCAAAGACTGTTAAAAAATAGAGGCACTGAGGAGGGGTTAGTTTTTAAAAGGACAATCCAAGCTAAAGATGTTCTTCTAGATACTGACATGGAGATAACTCCAGAACCTTAGGTCATCTGAAGGCCTCCTTAGGCCTGTGGCCTGGATTGTCAGTCACTTCCTTAGCTCCTAGGGCTAGGGAAACAAACTCACATTAATAGACTAGGAAGACACGGAGTATGAGCATGACCCTATGAGAGCAGACATGAGCCACCGCCTCTGCCTGCCATCTTCAACGAGTTCAGGATCTAGCCCTGAACAAGAGCCCGCCATCTTGCCCTCAGTGCCCTCGTACAAGCTACCGATTTCTGGGTAGAAGCTGCTAAACTCTTGGGTATCTGAAGAAGGAAGTGGCAGGCAGGCATCTGGTTTCCATGTGCCCCAGCCGTGACCTTGACTGTGTGGCATGCTCACCTGCACACAGTCCCAGTGCTGTCTGTTTGCTGGCTAGAGCCAGGTGTGCTCAACCCATGAGAAGCCTGATCAAACCTGGGAAGAGAAAGGACACCTTTTTCAAGGCTTCCTGCCACTCTGGTCTAGTGCTCACTCCAGTGGTCCCCCTGCCTTGTCCCTGTAAAGCTGGGATGGCCAGCTTCTCCCCAAGGTTACTGACTCCTGCTGGCTCCCATTCATTTCCTCATCCATTGTGGGGACATCTGAGCGGGTGAACCTCAGTGGGCACTGGGGGACAGGAATCATGGGATAAACACTGTCTTAAATACCCTGCCATTTACTGGGCACAATTTTACACTGAAACCCGAGATTAGCATTGTCTCAAACTGAGAGTCCACATCTCCTTCCAGAATAAATGGACTTCTGAAAGCGCTCATCTTGCTTGGCAGTCCTTTCTCTGCTGTTTTCTGTGATCTTCAGGGGTGAAGGTCAGGAACGATGCTTTACTGGGAGAAGAACAATGGAGACTCCTCACTTAGGTCTCCTCTTTGTAAATGGAAGGAAGATTAGAGTGGAGTTCTTGATTGCATCAAGAGGGTTAGTCTTCCAAACTACTGAGCACCAGCATGGGAATAATCAGGTGAAAGTGAAGGTGGGGGTGGGGTCGCGGTGGGATCTGAGAAGGACTGGAGAGGCAGGGCACAGGTCAGCAGCCCTGGGAGCTAAGGGAATGATGGGATCCCAAGACAGCAGCCATTGCTGGGAAATGGCCATCCACATGTTTTAGAGTCCAGCCTTTGTCATCTTCAAAACTGTCATTGTTTAGGGAAAGGTCCTGTCACACCATCAGCCACTTTGCTGCATTTAAAAAAAGTCTGTGATGCAATCATTCCCCACACCAATACGGAAAAAGCTTCATTGTAAAGAAGCACTATTAGTTTAGATGATTAAAGCCCAATTTATTTTCTTCCTTCCAAATACTTTGTAAACTAGATATACTGTACTCTATCTCTATCTCATATATATGCTAGCCTTCTTATATGCTATATATACACTATATTTCCTATGTCATATATATATATATATATATATATATATATATATATATATATATATATACTATACTCTCTATGACATATATATATTTTATAGATAATGTATTTGTGTCATCTATAACATATATATATATATCTCATATAGAATATAGTATATATGACACATGCAGAGCATAGTATATATATATATGTATATATATATATATATATATATATATATATATATATATATAATATTATATATCACCTGTTCTCTATATATACTCTGTATATGTCATATGACATATATGCTATATAAAGAGTATAGGATACAGGACATAAGGAGAGAATAGTATATATATAGCATATGCACACATACACACATGCACACATGCATATACTCATGCATGTGTACACATACACACATGCTTGCACACATACATTCACACGCACACACACACACACATACACACAGAACTCCCAAAGGCATACACATAAAAGGAAAAGCATCTGGGCTTCTGGGAGGCAAATGCCAAGTTATTGTGGGGAGCTTCAGTTTACAGGGGAGTGGCTAGGGTCTCTCCACACATCACTCCATTCAGCCCTGTCTTCTCCCCTCCCCTCCTCTCCAGATCTCCAATATCCTGACTAGGCTATGCTTTTATTAAAAATCAGGTTCCAAAACCAAAACACGATTTGAACATTCCTGGTTTAGATGTTCTAGGTGCACACATGGGCTGTGGCTATGAACAAGTCACAAGCCCTTCACCCTTCAAAGCAACCTGATTGTCCTTAAACACATTTCTAGCCTTTAATCCCAGCACTTGGAAGGCAGAGGCAGGCAGATCTCTGAGTTTGAGGCCAAACTGGTCTACAGAGCAAGTTCTAGGACTGCTAGGGCTACACAAACCAACCAACCAACCAACCAACCAACCAACCAACCAACCAAATATGTTCCTATCAAGATGCTTGAAACTTATACTTCCCACATTTAATTGCAACCAGAATAATTTTCTTTTCATTCTTAAATTGCTGGTAGACACTGTGAGAGAAACTGGGGTTCAGTAAGAACCAGATTGTTTACCTGCTGTCGCCAGCATTCGCCACATAGAGCTTCCCCAAAAGGCAAACCACGATGAGGGCTGTACAGCCGCCAGATATATTATATGCACTCCTCTCTCGTTCGATTTGAAGGTCCTGGAGAAGAAAGTAAAAGTTAGTGTGGTTGTGCAGGACTTGTGACTAAAGAAAGCCTTCCTCCCTTCAACTTGGCACAGTCTCACAGACCGGATGTGCTTCCAGAAGTGACCAGACAGTTCTTAGAACCTAAAGAGCGGCTCTGGTGGACTTGTCACAAAACACCAGCTCACTGCCAACCAGAGAGCGAAACCAAAGGACACACACAGACACACAGACACATAAGGCAAACACATAAAGAGGAAAATCTAAGCCCCAGATAACAGACACCACAGCTTGTGGGAAATCTAGTCTGCATAGGAGGCCTGAGTTGCCAGGCAGGACACCAAATAAGCCTAGGCATGCCAAGTACCTGGACATAAAGCATGCTTTTAATACAAAGCCCGGAATAAAGAGTTCCTTTATGGCTCAATAAAAAGAGGTGACTCAAAAGAATGAATTCTCTGCCCTTCAACAAAGACGCTTCTGAACTCAGTTTCCTCCTCCACAGCCACACTTCACATGCTCCCAATGTTGGAGCAGGCTACGGATGCTTTCTCAACATCAGGCACTGAGCTAAGGGTCTTGTGTGTGCAATCCCATTATAGCATCAAGACCATTACTATTTACATACTGTTCAGATGCAGAGAAGTGTGGACACCACCCATAGTCACCTGGATAGATTAGCCTCTATGTAATACCAGTTGTCCTCCAACGCCTGTATTACCTGCCACACAGTGAAGCACTTGAGGAAAATTAAAAGCAGACTGACACCCCCTGTCAGACAATGTCAACACAGTTCTATGTCACTGAAAGAACCAAATAGTCTTGTGTCTTTGGGAAAACAGGAGCTGAGTGAAGTTTTCTTTCTATACTGAAAGTCCCCCACCGGTGAGGCCGAGTGAGAGAAAAGGTAGGCTGGGTAAAAATTAGAAGAGGGAGAAATGGTTCTCTCGAGTGTTCAGACAGTGCTGAAGTTTGGGGTACTTTTGTGACTCCCAGATCTCAGAATTGGAGTTAGCTACTGCAGCTGGCCTCCTCATGGAAGAGGGGAGAACATTTAGTCATCCAGCATTGGACCACAGTGGCTGTGCTCCAGGTGTTAGGAATGGGGACAAAACAAGCAATCGCTCCCCAAGCCGAGGGCACAGACAGAAGATGGATTCCGCTGTCCTTGCATGCAGGAGCATGAGACAGAGGGCTATGAGTCCCAGGCTGACTAGGGCTATTAATAAGACCCTGTCTAAAAAAAAGTAAATCAAGAGGTAGGGATAAAAGCCATACAGGAGGGGGAGACTAATGTAGTGGAAGGGAGCCAGGTGTGGAGCTGAGGAGCCATGGTTAGGCGTGTGGGGGGGCTGGGGGGAGTTTGAGAAAACCAAGGAGCCTTTTCTGGAGAGGAGAGCAGCTTCAAGGGCTCCAGAGGGGTCAAGCATGAGTGCTGTTCAGTGGACTACACTGCCTTTTAGCATTTATGCACTTAAATGTTCTATAAACGGTTTCTTTAAGGATTGGTAAAAGGATTAAATTAGGTGGTGTGGGGGATGGGTCTTAGGCACAGCCACAGGGTCCTTCCCACAGCCTGGGAGCTCCACCACTGAGAGCAGTGGCCATTCTCCATTCTCGTCCCCTTCAGACCCTCGACATCTGTATCAGGCCAGTTAAACATTGCTTTAGTGAGTGTCTATGAAATGGACAAATGAAGGAATAGACTTAAAAAGGTCTGGATTTCCAAACCAACGTTCTCACCACCTTACCCATGAAAGGGGAAACAGAGGCTCCTACTCACAAATCCCATATTTACCGAGCAGCCAGATGCATATCGAGATACCAATGGCGGCTGACTGCCAGCGGACTAGAGTGAGGGGTTATGACATCATGTGCCAGGAATGGTAGGAAGTTCAAGGTAGGGGTAGGAGGAACATGCGGCTTGCTGGGAAGTCTCTCAAGGAAGAGAGGGGAGAGAAAACACCAAGAGATTGGATTTTTCTGTTTAGCTTCTAGAATATAAAGAATCCTTCTGTGGGAAGATTTGTTAATTTTTTTGCATCAAAAACTAAAAAGGTTGATATGTATATTTAAAATATAATGTAATTAATAGATAATAAATACATAAGCACATCCAACATTATTCTTTTTTCATATACTAAAAAGCACAGTTCAAGCTATGGAAATTATTCCTTCTTAAGTTGCAATCAATATTTGTTTGACTATGTAAGTCGGAATGAAAGGCTCTATTTATTAAAAATTCTTTAAGCAAAAAAAAATTCTTTAAGCATCTGAGTATTTGCATGCTGCATATGGACTGGAATCTGAATGATGTTTGACAGGCTTAAGTGAATTATTAGTGCAATCCAAAAGAGAGGGGAAAAATCCTATACAAAGAATTCGTGTTAAAGGACTGTTTGTGGCAAAGAATCCCCTAGAGATGGAAGCAAATAAGCTTATTCTGGACCGTAAGCGGGAGCATTATTTATCACGTGAGAATGTCTGACTTTAAAATGACTTAATCCTGGGGCGGGGGATGAAGACAGTGTTCAACAATGAGATGTTCAGATATGGCAGTGGGGTTCATGGTTACCTTTAACGCCAGGGAATATTCTCCTTCGTTTATTCAGCTTATATTTTAATATAAATTAACAGCATGGTTCTCTGTGTCTACCTGCCTGTCTGCCTGCCTGTCTGTCTGTCTGTCTGTCTCTCTCTCTTCATGCACACACACACACACACACACACACACACATACACACACACCACTTTATTTAATTTGCTCCTGCCTTTTCTGCATTTCAAGTCTTTCTGTATACCTCTCTCTGGATAAGCGAAGATACTTTCTTATGAAGAATGGATTCACGTCTAACTACTTTTTAATCCAAGAAGCCCTGCTCCCACACGCATGGTCTGACCAGCCCCTCCCTCACACCTGTGAGGTAATGCACACACGCGCGCACACACAGTAATTAGAAGTGTGTTCTCTGCCAGCACCATCCCTGGCATTGGGATGGTGTGTTTCTGCAGACTTCATCCCCCTGAAGGATTCACTGACATTAACACACACTCTTCCATTTCTCCTAAAACTGTGTGCAACTAGAACATATTCTAAAAATAATTGCTTCTCTCCCCTCCTCCCTAGAAGCCAAAATAGCACATTTATTTTTTTTTTCCTACCCACACCACCTACTCCTCTGTAGAAGATTCAGAAAATCTTTGTACTAAAAGGAACATTAAAGGACCATCTGGGTGGCTCTTTTACTATGAGATTAAACATGATAAATGCAGTCAATAAAGATATATTTACTGTGGAATTAACCGCCTTTCCCTTTTAAAATCCTCAATCTTTCAAATTGGGCTAAGCGTTTTTGCACTTTAGGTTTAAAAAAAAAAATCACAATGTCGATCTTATTTTAAAGCCCTTGAGTTTTAGCTTTTTCACAAGCTAACATGATGAGGAAAAAAGCTATCTGCTGCTGTGTGCTAAGCAAGAGCTCCAGGACTTCTCTCCATTTTCCCTGTCAGTGAATTCCAAGATGTACATCTAGAACAACTTGCTAGCAAAACATCTACCCACTAATTCCTTCCAAGTGGTCTACATGGGAAAGGGCCACAGAACTGAAGGCACAATCCCGAGTCCCGGTGCCCAGTGGAGGCAACTGTTACTGAGTGGAGCTGAGTTACTCTGTTGCTACTGCTTAGACATATTATTGTGGCACTCACCTCTGAATCAAAGAAAAGAGCCAGTTCTTAAGCTGAATGGTTTTATTTGCTGTTTTTGTTGTTACTGTTGCAAGGAGTGGGGGCAGAAAGCCTGTGTAAAGCTTCGGCTCATACAACAGGAAAGAATTGCAAGGAAAAAAAAAATCTATTGCCCAGAATGGTTGTAATTTGATTTGAGCATCTCAGAGATGACGAAGTTCCAGGCCCAGCCTTTGTTGCTCACCAGTTCCAGGTTGTGAAAAGAAAGCTCTGCCGGCCAGCAGAAGAAAGCCAGCAGCGGGCAGTTTTAATATACCTGGCAGCTCTCCCCCGCCCCGGCTGGGTTATAATATGGTCCTGAGCATTCTGCTAATAGTGTCAGTCACAAATAATAAGCTTCTGCATGGTTTCAGTATCCGGGTCTCATCCTGGCTGAATCTGAGAACAAGGCCAGCTGCCAGCTAGGCAATGAATTTCAAAGAAAAAAAAAAAAATTCAAAAACCGGGACTGTCCAATATCGCCACCTCCTGACTGCTGTGCAATTACAGACCCATCCCTTCCTAGAAGAACTTCCTGTTGCAAACAAAGACTAAACAAAACTAAGCTTAAATAAAGAAGCTTATGTTTTAAACTTACTATGAATAGGCTAATTGCATTTCTAGACTTTATAAATTAGTAATTAGCTTTGGATTCATTCTTATAATGATGTTATATGTATAACATTATTATATATATTTGCCAGCACTAGAAGAGGTAGTAGTTTTACAAGTTAAAACATTGCCACTTTGGGGGCTGAATAGACAGACGACTCAGGGATTAAGAGCACTGACTGCTCTTCCAAAGGACTGGGGCTTGAGTTCCAGGATCCACGTGGTGTTTTTCAACTATCTATACTTCAACTTCCAAGGGGATCTGACACTTTTTTTTTTTTTTTGGTTACTGCACACATGTGGTGCACAGACATACATGTAGACAAAACACCCATATGCATAAAACAAAAATAAATCTCAAGAAAGCTATTTTCTCCCCTACCAAAGAAAAAAGTTTCTAGGACATTCTTCTCAATTGCAAAGACCTTGTATGCAATGTGCTACTGGGAAAACTGGTGTCCCCTTTTGCTTTCTTAAGTCTCCTCAATAAAATAATGTAGAAATAGAGTCAGAAGAAGGAAGCCTTGGGGCAGTTTGTTTTTAGACTCTGAGAGAAAAACAACAGGGCAGGCAGGCTGTAATTTTGGCAGTTGAGGAAGCAGGAGAGAGAAACCCGTGCCCTTTTGAGGTGGGGTTCAAGAAGGCTGGCAGAAGAGGAGAGGGGCTAAAGTGAGGAAGATCAGAGTATCAGGGGGAATCTAGTTAGGCTTGAGGAAGAAAAAAGGAAATGGAAGGGTAGGTAGGTTGCTGGGTGGAGGCTCCACCGGCCCTGTTCTGAGGGAAGGGCTTCAGCTAAGCACAACATTTAATTAAGTGAATGCTTACCGCTTCCTCTGTAGCCTTAGCACGCCCTTGGGGGAACCATGTCTCCCGTGAGGTAGGTGTGTGGCACCACAAGCTAGATTAATTCTTGGGGAAGGAGGAGAAAATGGGTGCAGTGATCTGATTTTTGAGCAGATGGGACATGTCAAGTCTCCACTCAAGGCCAGCGGTAGATTCCATTCTTTTGGCTGGGAGGAAGTAGCTTAACAGGCCTCAACCAAAAAACACTGGCACTTCCATCTTTCATATGACAAGTTAAAATATTACAGGGGCCATTTTTGATTCTTCTCTCTCTAGGGCTACTAGGGAAAATCAGGTGAGGTCCAAAGTCAGCCACGAGGGAGGCATCCATCCTCCATGGCTTCTAAGCCCGAGAAGATCTGCCCGGCT
>CACVCL010020746.1:0-77013 GCA_902729485.2 Mus minutoides | reverse complement strand
TCCTCTTTAAATGCTTCTAGTTGTTTATCTTTGTTTTCCTGTGTTTCCTTCTTATAGTCCTCCATCATCATCATGACCAGTGATTTTATATCCATGTCCTGCTTTTCTGGTGTGCTATTGTATCTAGGACTTGATGTGGTGGGTGAGTTTGGGTCTGGTGATGCCAAGTACCCTTGGATTCTGTTGCTTCTGTTCTTGCACTTGCCTCCTGCCATCTCTGCCCGAGGAAACCTGGTGTTGGTGCAGACCAGAAAGGACCCACTGTTCTGCCCTGGGCCTTTATCAATCTCCTGGCTGATGTCTCAAGTTCCACGAGATTGGGCAGGAACAGAGGCTGTGTTCCCCTGCTCACCTCAGGTCCCAAGCTAGCTTGGGGAGTTCTGAAAGAGCCTAGGAGAGTGCATAGCACCTGTGGCCAGAGACCCAAGCTGGTGCTGGGCACGGACCAGACCGGAAGGGAGGAGCTGTTCTGCCCTGGGCCTCTATCAATCTCGCTGCTGGTGTCTTAGGTTCCATGAGATTGGGCTAGAACAGAGGCTTTGTCCCCCTGCTCACTTGATGTCCCCAGATAGCTTGGAGGGTCCCAGAGGAGCCTAAGAGAGTGCACAGCACCTGAGGCCCGAGGCTTGAGCTCCTGATGTGATCTTAAAGTCCTGGAGTTGCTGTGCTCAGAGGAAAATGGTAGGGTGGAGGGTGCTCTGGCTGGGAGATGCCCAGCCTCCGGTGGGGCGGAGTTCTCGGATCCTGCCCCTGGGGGTAACTGCTTACCCACTGCTCCCAACACCACCTCTGCACTGCACTCACGTGTAACCCTGATGTGATCGATCTTAAAGTCCTGGGGTGTGTGAAGCACAGGACAGGCCCTAGCTGCGTCCGCTGGGCTCAGAGGAAAGATGGCAGGGTGGCAGGTGCTCTGGCTGGGAGAGGCCCAGCCTCCGGTGGGGCGGAGTTCTCGGATCCTGCCCCTGGGGGTAACTGCTGACCCACTGCTCCCAACACCACCTCTGCACTGCACTCACACGTAACCCCGATGCCATCGATCTTAAAGTCCTGGGGTGTGTGAAGCACAGGACAGGCCCTAGCTGCTCCGCTGGGCTCAGAGGAAAGATGGCGGGGTGGCGGGTGCTCTGGCTGGGAGAGGCACAGCCTCCGGTGGGGCAGAGTTCTCGGATCCTGCCCCTGGGGGTAACTGCTGACCCACTGCTCCCAACAACACCTCTGCACTGCACTTACGCGTAACCCCGATGCGATCGATCTTAAAGTCCTGGGATGTGTGAAGCAAAGGACAGGCCCTAGCTGCATCCGCTGGGCTCAGAGGAAAGATGGCGGGCTTAATATGCTAATTTATAACTTAAATATTTTAAAACTCAACAGCATTTCTAGTCAGAGTCTCTTCATTTTTCTTCTTACATACTTGATGGTCTTATGCTTTAAATATTATCTATATATTCATACTGCCATGCCCTGATATAAAACTGATAAATTTTCAGAATGGTCTGTTCTATGAATTCAATAACATCATATATATCTGCCTGGGAGCCATGTCTACCTCTGTGTGTGTCTGATACACTCTGTTTTTCAAACTCCATTCCTGACCTTTCCTCCTAAGCCTGCCTGGTCTCAAACCTTCCCATCCCATTAACAGCAGCTCTGCAGAACCCTGAAGTCATGTTAGCTGTCTGTCTATAAACTCAAAGCTAATAGTGTTAGGAAACTCTCTTCATACAGCCTTTAAGTATATACAACCTGGTCCCTTCTCACTGCCTACACAATACCCATCTAGGCTCAAGGCTCCATCTTTCTACTCTGATATATTCCACTAACAGATACTTGCCCGTGCATGACTGTTTTCTACAAACTACTGTGATCCACTTAAAAGTATAAGTCAGGTCATGGCATTCTTCTCAAAATCTTCCAGGGCCCCTACATCATTCACAGAATTAGAAAAGGTCGTATAAATTCTCCTTAGCCTTTATTCCATCTCTAAGTCTATTTTATTCTTTTTCCACATGACTACACTGGCCATGTTTGTTCCTAACTTGCTGTTCACAGTCCCTCTCCCTTTACCTTCCCTCTTTTCCTCCATGTCCTTGCCCAGACCTGGGACTGAATGCCTCATGCAAGCACACTGTCAACTGAGCTGTACCCTGCCCCAATACACACACACACACACACACACACACACACACACACACACACACACACACTTTTTAAAACATTTTGTTGTGGTGGTGGTTGTGGTTACTGGGACAAGTTCTCAATGAGTTCTCAAAATATTCTTTGTCTTCCTAATATTTTATTGGGATTGTCTTTATCTCCAGTGAGGCCTTCTCTATTCTGATCCTCCCCTAGTTGCCCCCCTCCCCTGCCATGTTTCAGTCCTCTCCAGGGTCCTGTTTTGCTTACTTCTTTCCTCAAAGTCCTACTACCTGCTAAAATGCCAAGTATCAACCCTGCTAAAATGCCAAGTATCAACCCACACTAGAACATAAGGTTGGTAAGGGCAGAGACTTTGGGTTGTCCTAGTCTCTATTATTTTTCAAGTGACTAGAGCAGATCCTACACCAAATGGGGACTTGATGGGTATCTGTTGAATTAATGATCACACTTGGGAAGCAGAATGGTACCTAAATAGGCTAGCATATTACATTTTCAAGTGCTCGGACTATTCCTGAGAAGTTTATCTTTCACCTGCAGATTTAGCATATAACAAAGGCAAGTTCTTAATAAAATTATTGCATATTTGGAGAAGTTTAAGCATTGTTTTTTGTTGGTGGTCCTTGTTTTGGTTGGGCTAAGTTATTTTGGTTTTGGGGTGTCATGTGGTGTGGGATTTTGATAGAGGGTGTCAGTGTACCCTAGCCTTCAAGCTGCAAAAATGATCTTGCCTTTCTTTCTTCATGCTGGATTCCAGATGGATATCACTATACCTAGTTAAGCATTCAGAAAGGATTTCTCAGAAATATATAAAACGCTTAGAAAGTTTGGCTGTGTTAGACCTATCTAAGCATATATTAAAAATGATGAGGATCTTTTTTATTATTGTTTTTCTTTTTTAATACAAATTAAGCCTCTCTAACCTTATGATACTATGAGGTGGCGATCTGATTCTCTGTGAAATACATTCTCTTTGAAATAACTCCAATTCTGTTCTAAATAAAAGGTGATTTTTATCAGCAAAGATGAAGAGACCTGTTTACTAAAAGCTGCACTTCTTTCTATTATTATCGTTTATGTTCTTTGATAAGGATGGGACACCAGGGAAACAAAGTAATAGAGAATGTTTTATTACAAGTATGTTATCACTTTCCTAATGCCAACAGATGTTTTTTACTAAATATTTTAAAGAGAAATTATATAAAGATGTTATTCTTTTGTGGCAGTATTTTTTATTGAAAATAGATTTTTCATATAATATATTCTGATAACAGTTCCCATCTCCCAAATCCTCCATGGCCCTCCACCCACCCAAAGCCACACCTAACATGCATCTAAATATAATAATAAAATGAGATCAAATAAAACCAAATAGACCAGAATAAGGTAAAGCAAACAGACTACCAAGAGAAAAAAAAATGAGACGAAGAAAAGCCTGAGAAGCACCCGGCCCTGGTAGCAACTGTGTATACTGTCTGTATGAGTTCATATGTATGTCAGTCCTTCTGGGTTTAGAAGGCCTTGTTTACCTGGTGTCCTTCATCCCCTCTGGCTCTTACAATCTTTCCACCTCTCCTTCTGAACAGTTTGCTGAGCCCTGAAGGAGGAAAGATTTGATGGAGACATCCCATCTGGGACTGAGTGAGATTCCGAGGTACCTCACTCTCTGCACTCTGTTCCCTTGTGGGTCTCTGCATTTGTTTCCATTTACTGCTGGAAAAAGTTTTTCTGATGTTGGCTCATTGAGACACTGATTTATGGGAATAACAGACTATCATTAGGAGTCATATTATTGCTATGTTCCCTAAACAGAACAATAAGCAGTATTTAGATTTCCCTGAGGTTTTAGGCATATCTCATCTCAGATTCTTAGCCACTCAAGCAATGTCAGGCATGGGTTCTGTCTCATGGACTGGGCCTTAAATCTAATATATAGATCTATAAATCTAACATATAAATCCATATTTTTTAAATTAACTCTGATATATAGATCTATATATTAAATAGTAAATCTAATATAGACATTTATAAATCTAACCTGGTATTGGCTGGTTACAATATTCTGCCATTATTGCAGGCAGGTCTCCATTGTAGATCAGAGGGTTTGTAGCTGGGTTGATGTTTATCTTTCTCCTCCGGCCATGGGCAATGTACCTTCTAGCACCATGAACACAAGTCAGTAGGGGTGAAAAATTCTAGGTAGGCACCAAGTCAACTTCTCTATGTTCACTGAATTAAATAAGTTTGTCTTCAGCAATAGGGACTTACCATCATTTTGTTGAGAGCAACCCATGGCCTTGCAAATACCTTGATTGTTTAAGGTTGTCCCTTGAGACCTTTGGCCAGAAACTCCATTAGATATAACCTTTCCCTGGAAGTAGAGGTTTCATTTAGTGAAGAGAGATGTCTAATTGAGGCTTTGTCTCACCCATTATTTGGTTATTCCATTTAGATTTCTTTTAGAAGCTTCTACTGTGTTTGGTTTCCATACCACCCCTCAAGTGGCTCTTAGTTTTAGCTCTCCCTCCCCATATTCTGTCCCTCACTTCCTCTTCCCTCCCCATCCCTGTATTCCCTTCCTCACCTCCATCTGCCTCCCTCATTGATCCTTTTGTTCTAGTATTGCTCACCCCTAGGCCCATATCCATCCATAACTATCTGTTCTAGTTCTGCCTTCCTAAGAAAATCTATCTCTCCCCACTAATCCCTTATTCTATACTAACCTCTGTGATTGTAGCCTGCTTTGATTGTAGACTACTTATCAAAAGATTCAACTAGCGTTGTGGCAGTATTACAATGACTATGTTATCTACAAGTAAAGGTCTTCTAAAGCATTTAATTTATTACTGTCCTTTTAGTCTTTCCCTTAAATATTTTGGTGTTTTGAAAAAGAGTGGTCCCCATAGGCTTATATATTTGAATTCTTAGTCACTAGGGAGTTGCACTATTTGAAAAGGATTTGGAGGTTTATATTTGTTGGAGTAAATGTGTCACTGGGAGTGGGCTTTGACATTTCAAAAACCTTATTACATGTTGGAGCATCTTCTGGGTATATGCCCAGGAGTGATATAGCTGGATCTTCTGGTAGAACTATGTCCAATTTTCCAAACTGATTTCCAGAGTGGTTGGACCAGCTTGCAATCCCACCAGCAATGGAGGAGTGTTCCTCTTTCTCCACATGCTCCCCAGCATCTGCTGTCACCTGAGTTCTTGATCTTAGCCATTCTGACTGGTGTGAGGTGGAATCTCAGGGTTGTTTTGATTTGCATTTCCCTGATGATTAAGGATGTTGAACATTTTTTTAGGTGCTTCTCAGCCATTTGGTATTCCTCAGTTGAGAATTCTTTGTTTAGCTCTGTATCCCATTTTTAATGGGGTTATTTGAATTTCTGGAGTTCAGCTTCTTGAGCTCTTTGTATATATTGGATATTAGCCCTCTATCAGATGTAGGATAAGTAAAGATCTTTTCCCAATCTGTTGGTTGCCGTTTTGTCTTATTGACAGTGTCCTTTGCCTTACAAAAGCTTTGCAATTTTGTGAGGTCTCATTTGTCGATTCTTGATCTTACAGCACAAGCCATTGGTGTTCTGTACAGGAATTTTTCCCCTGTGCCCATATGTTCGAGGCTCTTCCCCACTTTCTCCTAATGCCAGACCCAGTCTTAACATAAAGACGTTAAGTATCTTTCTCCATAGGCATATCTTGGCTTTCTACTTCAAATGTTCAATTACTTCTTTTTAAATATTTGTTTGTTTCTTTTATATGTATGTGTATATATGTGCATCACATTCATGCCTGGAGACCAAGGAGGTCAGAAGAGGGCTAATAGTATATTTTTGGACAGATTATTTAGACTAAATTTGAAGCACTTTATCTCTTAAAGTAGGGGTGTTGATGTGTTTACCTTGAAGGATAAGGAACCAAATGAGAGAACCTACCCAGTATCCTGCACATACCACCTGTATCATCAGAATATGGAAGGATAGAACCAAAAAGTCATGCATTTTTACTGTTTATTTTCTGGTAAAAGCATGCATACTTAGATAAGTATGTTCTGGTCTACTGAGAAAGACAGCCTGACTACTATTGAGTAATAATAAAACATGGGGCCCTCACATGAATTCCCAGTTGAACAAAATTATAATTATCCTATGACTTGAAACAGAGTTTCCATAGGGAACCACAAAGCTAATGTTATGTTATAAATATATGCTTCATGGTATGGAGAATGTACTGTAGTGAATGAATTATAGACAGAAAATAATAGTCAATTTCTCAGTTTTCTCTCATGGAAACTACTTCCTCTAAAAGTATGCCTCTCTTCTTCATTATTTTTTTTTTCAAGAAGATAAGGTCTAGTTTGGGATAGGGTCTTCCTGGATATGTCAGGGTGGTCTCAAATTAATGATTCTCCTGTCTCAAGTATCTGAGGGCTATTTCCAGTGTGGACTACTCACTTGGCTTCCTTCCTTTTGTTTTTGTTTTGTTTCATTTAAAGCTGGCATAGACTCAGGGCCTCATCCATCCAAGGCAAGCACTGTGCTCTGAGCTATAACCCCAGCATTTAAAGTGTTCTTTATTATTCTGTTTTTATGTTTTATTTATGTGTTTGGTGCCTGTGGAAGACAGGAGAAAGTGACTGATCCTGTGACTTGGGACATAGAGTGGTTGTGAGCCACCCCATGTGGGTACTGGGAGTTGAACTTAGGTCCTTTGAAAGAGAAGCAAGTACTCCTAACCACTGAGCCATTTCTCCAGCACCCTTGTTTTTGTTATTTTTGGATGCATGAGTGTTGTTCCTGCTTGTGTGTATGCTTACCATGTGTGTGCAGGGCTTGTAGAGGCCAGATGAGGGTACCATATCTTGAACTTGAGTTCAGGTTTTCAGCTGCCATGTGGGTATAGGGAACTGAACCTGGTTCTCTGCAGGAGTAGGGAGTCCTTTTAGCCATTGAGCCGTCTGTCCAGTTCTTCATTAAAAATTACTAAGGAAGAAAATAAAATATTGCTGTTTGTGAAATCATATTTAATAGTTTGGGGTTCTTTATATTTTTTGTTTGTTTGTGCATGCCTTTAATCCCAGCACTTGGGAGGCAGAGATAGGCAGATTTCTGAGTTTGAGGCCAGCCTGGTCTACAGAGTTAGTTCCAGGACAGCCAAGGCTACACAGAGAAACCCTGTCTCAAAAACAAAAAAACAAAACAAAACAAAAAAAAAAAAAAACAGCACTTCATACTAGCTTGAACTGGCTCTCCACTTGCACCTATCCTCCTGCCTCAGCGTTTTAAGTGCTGGGCATTATAGCATGAGCCATCACACCTGGCTAAACTTCATCTAAGAGTGTTTCTTCATTCATCCTTTACCTCATTTTCACTGAATTTATTTTCCATTAACAATTAGTATCAGTTGGCTTATTTGTATCTTGGCAGCAGTTCTTTGACTCTCTGCAGTCTGTCTGAATGTCCCTTGCTCTCTACATGGACCTGGAACGAGAGTTCTACCTAGTTCTTTGCTGATAGAAAATGTTTCACATTCTGGATTGTATTGAGCCTAATCAATTGAGCATAATGTGGACTGCTAGGTTTGTCTCTCTGATAAATGTTCACTGACGCATTATCTGATTCATAAGCTTCACCTGTCCATAACAGGAATGTTGAAGTTGTATTAGCTCACTGATGTCACAAGGGCTCCATTTAGTACCCAGGAAAAAGGATAAATGACACTTTGGGATTGTGGTTATCATTTCTAATGGAATGCCTACCAGCAGATCAAATTCTTCTGCTGTCAGAAAGGATCTGATTCATTTGAGGATGTTACTGCCTTTGTGGCCTTATCTGCTAGCTTCATTTATTTTCAGGGAGCAGAATAGAAAAGACAATATTCTTAGGAGCAGATTGCCTCAATTATATCTAGGTTTTTATAAGTCTACATCATTACAGAAAGTAAGTGCTAACTGAAGTGAGCCAACCCAGCTTACAGAACAGCTAAGCACTGGTACCACCTCAGCCTGAGCTGGTACATACATGAAGAGGGTTATAGTGACTGAAAAAGGGCAGTGCCTCAGGCCAGGGCCTGTCTGAACATTCCCAGCAGCCAGCAGCACAGTTTGTACTCAGTATTCCGGGAGCAGCTTGGACTCTCTCACGTCAGTTCAGACCTTGTCTCTTCTTTTTCTTTTTTTGTGTCATGCTTCTCAACATATCGCTGTTCCTAGTCACTTCTCAGTCCACACCGAAACTGAAGAAAGGAGAAGTTACACTTTTCCATATGTACTGTTTTCAGAAGTTGAATGAGGGTACATGATAAGTTATCTAAATGAAAAACAGCTTGTGGATTGGAAGAATATTTGCAGGTCCTATCTGTGATAAAAGATTAATATGAAAATTATAACAAACTTATATAACTTAATTGAATTATAAATGGTCATATAGCATGAAAATACAATGTAGAATAGGCAGCCAGTATAAGACAAGGCCGTCAGTATGACTAATCATCAGACATAGAGAAAAAATTATTTACTCTGTTGGTGGGAATGTAAATTGGTATAGTCATTATGAAAAAACAGTATGGAAATTTATTTTAAAACTAAAAATAGAATGCTGCATACCTAGTCCTCTAAGTTACACTGTAGAGGGCTTTACATTATTGTAGTGTCAGTGGGACCTTAGTTAGGGTTTTATTGCTGTGAAGAGACACCATGACCACAGCAACTCTTTTAAGGAAAAATTTTAATTGGGGCTGACTTACAGTTTCACTAATTTAGTCCATAAATCATCATACTGGGAAGCATGGCAGCATGCAAGCAGGCATGGTGCTGGAGAAGTTCTACATTGTAATCTATAGACAGCAAGAGACTGCTTTGAGCATCTGTGACCTCAACCCCCACCCCATAATGATGCACTTCTTCCAACAAAGCTACACTTATTCCAACTCCTATGGACCTATGGGAACCATTTTGATTCAAACCACCATAATACCAAGATTGTTAATTTTGTTGTAATATCAATTACAACATGCAGGATATGAACTGTCTGGAAGCATTCGTCAACCTATGAATAGAAGATGATACTATGAATTATGGAAGTTGTATGTGTAGAAGGTGTGTGCGCACATATAGTGGAATGTTTTTCAGGCTTAAAAAGAGATCTGATCTTTTGACATTACATAGATGGGCCAAAAAAACATCAGACTGGAGATGTCTCAGTGGTTAGGAGCACTGGCTGTGAGCTGGAGAGAAGGTTCAGCGGTTAAGAGCGCTGACTGCTCTTCTAGTGGTCCTGAGTTCAATTCTCCATCTGTAATGGAATCTGGGTACTCATATACATAAAATACTAAGTAAATCTTAAAAAAAAAAAAAGTAACTGGCTTATGTGATTAACACCTTTAGCCTAACAGCAGGGAGGGGAATAAGTAATGTGGCCTTTGTTTTATCTCAGCAGGAACTGTTCAGCTCTAACTTTCAGCCTGCTCCTTGAAGTCACAGGAAGAAAAAGGGACACTTTAAAAAGAGATTTTAGTGTTTATTTCTAAGTTGTAAAATGTTTCCTGTGAAAACTGTTTAAGAAAAAGGGGGGGAAACTGAGTGAATAAAAGGGGGGGATAAGGGAAAAAATTCTTTCTTCCTCTCTTTGTCCTCAGTACTTATACATCTTTTCAGAATACATGATCACATGGTAAAAAGTCCATCACAAGTTCACACATAAAATCAAATCATAAATCAAAATAAGTTTACAACAGAGAATGTTTCCATGCATATCTATTAGGAGTAATTATCCCGCTAAACATTCCTCACCTGTCACAGTTCCTCAGGTTCATTGAGAGTTAAAAACCATAACTAAGTTATTAGTGAAGTTTTATATAGATAAACCCAGTCAATAATTTATCTTCTGTCCTAGCACCTATAATAAATCCCTTTGTATGACCTTTGGTTAATGGTTTTACAACCTCTTGGAATATGCTCTGGGTAGTAGAAAGCCAGGTTCCTATCTAGAAGCAATTAACGAGTGACATACTGGGACACTGGCAGAGTTCTCATTGCAAAATTGACTATCAGAAGAGACCTAATAGCAATCCCACTATAAAAGAGCTTAATAAATACTTATATATTTTTAGGAATTCTTATAGGATCATCATAAACAATTAAGTCATCTATTTCTCTATATAGCCCCACTACAAGATCTTCGTAGATCTGCAGAGATCTGCTCAAAAGGGTGGGCTAATACCTCATGACTGTCATATATTTTTAATAATAACAGGAAAAGCATATTAGTAAGTAACAGGGATCTTTCCTAAAATGATTTTCTCCTGGGCCTTGCCTATGGGAGCAAATCTGTCATGCGTTATTATAATCCGAGGCAGACCATCTCAGAAAGATCACCTATTTGTTATTACCTTATTGGCTCCTGACACACACCCACAGACAAGAGCAGAGAGACCCTAATAGATCCTTTGCCTGTTCATGTTGTTTATGCTTAGCTCAATTTCTTCACTTCCAGAGTCCAGGGCCCAGCCCATGAAACAATGCCACTCACATTCAGGCTGGGTCTTTTTACATCAATTAACCACCAAGATAACCACACAAGACATGTCATGTGGCAGTTTGATCTGTTATCCTCCAGCTGGAACTTCCTTCTCTGGTAATTCTAATAAGTTCCAAGTTGACAACTAAAACTAACCAGTACAATGTAAATATATCTTATGTACACATATACAAAGCAGAGAGAAAAAGATTAAAATGGTTGCCATAGTCAAAAGAAGAAGGAAGGAACATGGAGGCTCAAATAAAAGGGTACAGAGGAAGAGTTGTGTGGAAGTTGAATGCTTAATACATGATAAGGGCTGGAGAGATTGCTCAGCAGTTAAGAGCATAGACTGCTCTTCCTGAGGTCCTGAGTTCAATTCCCAGCAACCACATGGTGGCTCACAACCATAATGGGATCCGATGCCCTCTTCTGGTGTATCTGTAGACAGCTACAGTGTACTCATATACATAAAATAAATAAACCTAAAAAAAAAAAAAAAAAAAAAAAAAAAAAAAAAAAAAAAAAAAAAAAAAAAAAAAAAAAAAAAAAAAAAAAAAAAAAAAAAAAAAAAAAAAACGACATGACATGAACCACTGCTAGAAATGAGGCCATCATAGATGAGCTTGCAACAAAAAACTGGGCAATGTGATTGAGGTGGAGACATCAACTTGTTTCACCACAACCATTTTCTCCTTACTTGTTATTATGCATCTCATAGTATACGGTACTCTTAAATGGACACAATAATTATTTTTAAACTCAATTATTACTAATCTTGAAATCTGAATTTTCGGCCTGATTACTGTGTATACCTTGTCCATCATCTATTACATGGAGCCTTACAATTCAGTAAAGGAAATGAGACTTCCATTGAGAACAAAAGAGTGATTTAAGGGTACTGATTAACATATTACTAACTTTCCAGTCATCTGGAAAGCCTTTCCCCTCAGTGATTTTGGACCATTCATTTGCTCTGAATCATGTGACTCCTTTTAATCTCCTACAAGAGGCTCTACTTCCTTTACTAGCATCTACTATAGTTCCCTGGCCATCTTCCAAGTTTGTCTCTTGTTCTCTGCTAGTAACAAATGCTTCCATAAAACCAGGCTCTACATTTTCTTAAATGTCCTCTGATTTTTCTCACTGTCTCTTCTGTTTCCTCTGCCTTGAAGTCTCTCTCGTGTGGCACTATTGGCAGGTTGAGTTGGATCTTTACTGAATGGTGCTCATGCACATTGTAAGATGTTTGGCAGCATCCTTAACTTTTACTCCCTTTTCCAAATTCTTTGATGTCTGTATTTATTTTGTGTAGGGGGAGGTGTGGAAGTTTGAGGACAACTTACAGGGGTCATCTCTTTCCTTCTACCACTTGGATCCCAGGCTCAAGCTCAGGCAGATGCCAAGCCAGATTTCTACTTTTTGAGTACCAGTAGCAACCATAAATGTCTTTAGACATTTCCCAGTGTCCTGTAGAAGGCAAAATGAGCCTGCTGAGCAGCAGCGCTGCTCCAGGGGGACTGTCAAGCTTCATCTGAGATGCTATTGGTGCCTGATTTCTTCCCATGTCTCCTGACTTGTTCCAATGCCTGTTAAGGGGAACCATGCACTTAAGCTCTGTAAATTCCCCCATCATATCCTTGCTGACCCCTGGGCTATCCTCTGTACTTCTATTCTTGTTGTCTTATTATGGGGAGATCAGTGATCAACATTCTCAAGTACTCTTTCTGCTTTCTATGGTATTTCTTACACAATTAAATGAAGCATGCCTTCTAACTGTCTCAAATAGAATATGGTGCAATTCATGTTCTGATTTTAGGAAAATATCTTTAATCCCCAGCACTAATCATACAAATTTCCTTGGATGCTTCTGCCTTCTAGCTATCCCACTGGTCTTCCACTTTTCTTTCTCACATCAACAAATTTGCTACTTTATTGGAGACATAACTTGCTACACATAGTGTTGTAACTGTTGTATTACCTCAAGTTACATAAGAATCCACAGAGACACAGCACTATTACCTCCTGCTCAGCCATCTCAGCGTCTTGTGGGTACTGGAAAACTTACTCTCCTCCAAACCACTATTTTATTGGCTGATAATGTGCCTTGCTTCCTATACCTTTTGAACTTCTTTGGGCTCTCCTTTAGGCTTAGATTTTTCTAAACCTACTTTATTTAGGCTTCTAGAATACTTCAACCTCCTTTCCATCTCATTGACCAGAGGTAATGGAGAAAGAAAGATAATAGGAAAATGGGGTTGTGGACCTTTTTAGAAGTAATTCTTTGGAGCCATTCCGATCTTTGTTGTGAGGATGTCAGCAGTCCAGCCCAAAAGCAAACACCAAACACAAATCAGTAGCAGTGGCTCTATCCAACAGAAACTGCAAGGTTCCCCTGAATTGGCATGAGTCAACAGAAGCAGCAAGAATCAGCCAAAATACCAAGAGAAGTTCTCTGGTGTGTTTATCTCTATGAAGTGACCAGCAAAGAGCAGTGAAATGTTGCATGTCTTAGCAATGCAAGAGCATCCTTTCACTGTGTGGTTCTCCTCTTTTTAAACATCATGTGCCCTCTTAAACTCTAGCAAAACATCACATACCCTCTGTCTTAGGGTTTTACTGATGCGAACAGACACTATGAGCAAGGCAACTTGTTTTTTAATATTTTCTTTTTCTTTTTTTCAAAGATTTATTTATTTTGTGTATGTGAGTACACTGTCACTATTTTCAGACACACCAGAAGAGGGCACCAGATCCCCATTACAGATGGTTTTGAGCCACCATGTGGTTGCTGGGAATTGAACTCAGGACCTCTGGAAGAGCAGTCAGTGCTCTTATCCATTGAGCCCTCTCCAGACCAAGGCAACTCTTATAAGGACAACTTTTACTTGGGGCTTACAAATTCAGAGGTTCAGTCCATTATCATCAAGGTGGGAACTTGGCAGTATCCAGGCAGGCACAGTTCAGGAGGAGCCCGAGAGCTCTTCATCTGAAGGCTGCTATACTCCAGGCAGCTAGGATGCCGGTCTTAAAGCCCACACCCACAGTGACATGCCTACTCCAAATCGGCCACACCTACACAAACAGAGCCACACCTTCTAATAGTGCCTCTCCCTGGGCCAAGCATATACAAACACACACACCCACTCAGGTGTGTGCTTCAGAAAAACAATGTCTCACAGGCAGTTTTCAGAAAAACATCACGTGACACAACTGAGTTTCCAAAGAATTCAGAAATTTCCATATCACCACCACCCCCAATCTGCATTTCTTCTGTCTGTCTTAGTAGCCTTCTTACAAAAAGACCTTTCTTACCTGATGGTTCCTAGATGCAGAACCTCTCTAATCCTGGGTATACCAAGCCTATCCCCGAGAAAACACATTATAATCTTTGTGGGGAAGCTATCTATGATTAGACTTAGAGTCTCTTTATTCTCTCTTATAGTCACTGAACTCTGCCTGCACTTCAGTCAAAATTTGAATTCGATTCATCTTTCTCAACCAGATATGTGACAGGTTTTTAATCTGGCCACCTTTGCATGCTTCCCCCACAACCCCTGGTTCCTTCCACTTTGATGGTGCACTTAGGAAAAATAGCAGCCCAATTTTTTAGGCGTTTAGCAATGCCCATACTCTGGGTAGCTGCACAAGCAAATATGGCATTTCCTCCTGTGTGCTTCTCCAACCCCTAGATTCTTAGTTTTGCTGCTGCTAAATAAACTTAAGTATTCTGTGGATAACTGAGTCATTGGATATGGAAACATTAAGCAGCCTCTCTTTACCAAGAGGCTGATACATTTAATAGCATATTTATTAAATTATTTGATATTTCTTCATGTCTACTTTCTAAATATAGGCATGTTCTTTATCTGTTAAGGCGGTGGGGTGGGTCAGAAGCCATGTGAGTACTACTGTGAAGAAGACACACGCAGACCGACTGCAGGAGGTCGATCAACTTTACTTTAGGTGACCCAAGGTTTATATATTAGGGGGACTGTGGGTAGGAACAGATGAAGTACATAGGGTACTGAAATGCCTCATTACCATGGGGAAGCATCTCAGGAATCTTAGGTGCTAACTGATTGAGTTTTTATGGGAGAAAGGAAGTTGAACCTGTAATCTAACTAAGGCTTTGTGACATTTTGCAGTTAGAGGCATGTATGGAAGCTTTTGAATTTCCCAGGCAAGCTCAGAGAGGGGGAAGCCCTGCCAATAAAGAAAGTCCTCCATTACACGCTGAGCTTTCTGGACAGTGTAGACTTTGACCTTAATTAGCAGAGTTTTCCCAAATATATAGTAGTAAGGAATAATTCTTTTTAGCATATTAAATAGAATTGTGCATTTTACTACTACAATACAATGGTTTCCCCTGCGGTTCTTAATTGTTTTTACTCATAATTGACAGGTTTATGCTCCTGCCTTAATATAACCTTTAAAATGTTAACTTTCTATGTATATGTGGTCTTCTACCTTTTCAGAGTTGGGTCTCACATAACTTTAATTAAATTTATTCTTATTGAGACAGTAAATAGCCAAGGTTGGCCATCAACTCATGATCCTTCTGCCCTAGTCTCCCAAGCACTGTACAAACTACTACATCTGGCAGAGGGCTTAAACATTTTCCCCTGCATTTTTATGAATAAAGAAGTAAAACATGCCATGTTGCATAATCCAGGCCAGCTAGCCCACTAAGTCCCTTCCTTGTTCAAGTTGTTGATATTTTCTGATTGAGTTGGGTGCAGTACCTCAAGGAGACAAAGGCTTACACAACAACTTAATATAGAGAACTATTATCACTGTATAAATTTCCCATTTCTTCCTTTGCCATTAGACCAGAAATCAACTTAGTAGAAATAAATTAGCTAAGTATAGAGCAGAGGCCCACAATCATCCAGCTAATAACTGGCACAGCTGACTTTTACATCTCAAAACATGTGCGCTCTTCACAATTCCAACTACATTATGTGAAACTAAGTCCTTAGTGTGGCCAACAGGGCCTGATATCACATGCTATTTTTCCTTGCTCCAACCATACACATCTAGGTAGCATCGTTCCTACAGACATGCTTTCGCCCCTGTTTCAACCTTACTAAAACTTTTGCAGACCATTGTCTAGGTGGAATCCATGCCCTCATCTTTAGGTCTTCGTTCACTGGTGTTTCTAAGTGGCCTTACCCAGTCCAACCCCACCCAGCTAATCCTTGGAATCCACTCTCCCTGCTTTGCTCTTCTCCTGCCCATGGCATGCTTTACTTCTTTAGATGTAAAAATGCAAGGACAAATGTTTGATAAATGTCAAACACTGCTCTGGAGACTGGATCAGGAGAATCATGAGTTGATCACCAACCTGGGCTACTTAGTGAGACTGTCTCAAAAATGATTAATTTAATTAAAAATTTAAGCACTCAATAAATATTCCATGAAAAAGTTCTTGAAATTCCTTGGAAAATGAAAAGATGGGTGAATATGTACATATATGTACATATTCTTGGAATTGAAACAATTCCAAGAATATCAGTGGTCAGCCCTGATTCAAATGAGACTGCCAGAATAGACAGAAGACAGTCCATGACCAAATCCTTAAGCAACCTAGCAACACACACACACACACACACACACACACACACACACACACACATTTCTTATGTTTTCAAAGAAGTATCACACATGGATCCACATAGATAAGCTTTTTAAAATAAATGTACTAGTGGATAAAGTTGAGGGCACGATCTTGAAGTTTAGTTTAGGCATTAAGACATTTCTCTGAGCAGCCTGATCTGAGTACTTGGTTCTGTGTGGTCTCAACTTTTTACCTTTGTACAACTGTACCCACATTTCACAGCCGGGAAAATCCCTGCAAGGGTGTGGTTACCAAAAACCTCTGCAGGACTCTGATGTACTTTAGTGGACATCTCTCCAGATGGTGTGCTCACACACTTTATTTGTAGCTCCTTGATGGTACCATTTTATTTTATTTATTTATTTATTTATTTATTTATTTATTTATTTATTTTAGTATAGAATAAGAGTTTATTTAGGGCATGGGGAGGGGAGTTAAGAGAGTAGTAGAGGCAGAGAAAGGCAGAGAGAAGGGGAGAGTAGAGAAGTAGAGGCCAGTCATGACCATGTAGAGAGAGGGGGGAAGGGAATGGGGAGAGAAAGGGAGCAAGGGGGCAGGAGTAAGAGAGGCAAGAGCTATTTTTTTTTTTTTGATGATACCTTTTTAGAGTTTTTTTTTATTATTTGTGTGTGTGTACGTGTGTGTCCATGTCCATGTGGATGCATGCCACAGCACACATGAAAAGATCAGAGGACAACTTGCAGGAGGTGGTTCTCTCCTCTTAAGTTTAGGGATCAGCTCAAGTCATCAGATTTTTAGACAAGTGCATTTCTCTGCTAAGTGGACTCACCTTTTGACCTAAATTTTACATTATTTTTTGTGTACATGTCTGATCTCCTGTGAACTTTGTTTGTTGGTAAGTATGGTGTATTATATGTAGTTAGAGTCATTGAATATATGTTAAAACCATACAAACATACTTCATTACTCAATTCTTGAGGTAATACTTACAAATTTTAAGCACATTTTTATAATAATAAGCACAATAATACCTTGTTTTAGTCTGAAATTATTTCAGGTGATTTAATCTATTGTAGCATTCATCTGTTTGTCTTCTGTGTTTGATTTCAATTGAAAACCTGTTTGCAAATAAAGCTTAAAGACTTAAAAACCTCACAACAAACATTCACCTGCCAATGCTCATTAGGCATATATGCTTATGTCAATATCGTTCCTAATCCTCGATGGTACCTCCATCTGAAATTGTATTTGTCATTCATTTAGTCAGTTGAATAGGTGGGCTGGTAGTTAGCTTCTGTGTACAGATCTCATTGTTCTCCTGTCTTCGCTGCAGGTGTCTCTTCTCACTATTCCTGAGAACTACTTACTTGAAGGAAAGTAACAGCTTATTGCTCTTGCCAAATGAGCCTTTCCACATTGGCCCTTATCTCAAGTATCTACTTCAGATGTGCACTAGCATAATTCCAGTGAGCCATAGAAATCTTACTCTGACATAGCTGCATTAATTCCTTTATTATACAGAGTACATCTACTACATACTCATCTATAATTGTTACAGTTATTAATTGTGTCTCTTAACCATAAAGACTATCAGTTTGTGTATACTAATAACATATTAATTTTAGTTTCTGATTTTTTTCTTTCCTATGAATTTAATTTACTGTCTTGTGTGACTTTCTCAATCTAATACATCCTGTCCTACTCTTCTTAATGTTGTGATGTGCTGATATGTTAAGTTCTGTATATTATAAGATCAGTTGAATATAAAATATACAAAATTATCTCCACGAGTGTTTGTTTGAATCTGGTTCCCAGCTGCTGGGAGACTATAACATTTAAGAAGTGCTTAGACAGGCAGTAGTGGCACAGGCCTTTAATCCCAACACTTGGGAGGCAGAAGCACAAGGAATTCTGAATTTCAGAGCCAGCCTGGTCTACAGAGTGAGTTCCAGGACAGCCAAGGATGTATAGAGAAATTTTGTCTCAGAACTCTATCCCCAAATTCTGAAAGAAAGAAAGAAAGAAAGAAAGAAAGAAAGAAAGAAAGAAAGAAAGAAAGAAAGAAAGAAAGAAAGAAAGAAAGACACATAGTACTGCTTGACTAGAGAATGTGAGTGCTAAGAAATGTATTCTGACCCCAATTCCAGCTTGAGCCTCTCTGCCTGCCCTCTCCGCCCTCTCTGCTTCCTAGGTATTACATCATAACAAGCACTCCCCACAGTCTCCCACCATGCCATATTTTCTCAATTATAAGCCAAAAGAAGTCTTCTTCCTTGAGTGCTGGTGTTAGGTATTATGTCACAGCCACTAGGAAAGTAACTGATGCAGTTCTAAAAATAATGTTTTCCACAACTATAGCTTTAGAAAAGGACAGGGGTGTGTGTCTTTGCGTTTGGAACCAGGGTCACAGTGGTAGGGCAAATATGCCTACCTTGTATGAGGCTCTAGGCTTGATCAAAAAGAACCACCAAAATGGGAAAGAAAAACCCCTACTTTCTCTCTCTCTCTCTCTCTCTCTCTCTCTCTCTCTCTCTCTCTCTCTCTCTCTCCCAGTGTGTGTGTGTGTGTGTGTGTGTGTGTGTGTGTGTGTGTGTCTTCATTTTTAACAGTGGTTATCCTCAGGAAGGACCCTTGGTAGGCAGTAAAGCCGTTATTCTGACACAGGATCTTGGTCAACAGTCTTGTAACCCGTCTTCTGGTTACAAGACTGTTGACTTTTTTTGGTGGGGAATCTGATATTCCATCTTTTTAATATCTTTATAATTTCATCTCACTGTGGTTTATATGTTGGGAAGCAGAAACACAGCTATGGTTCATGAATGGAGGTCAGAGGACAATTTTCCTAAGACTGTCCTTTCCTTCTACCATGTGGGCCCAGGTATCAAACTCAAGTCATCAATCAGGCGTGGCAGCAGGCACCTTCATGTACTAAGCCATCTTACCTACCCACCTTTTAATTATAACAGTATTTCTCCTGATCTTTTTAAGATTTTTTCTTACTTTCTTTACTTTTTTATGTTTTTGCTACAATCTGTCTTGATATGGACATATTTGTGTTTATTCTGCTTAGATTACTGAGCTTCTGAGATGTTGATTCCCATCAAATTTCAGAATCTGTCAGCAATAACTTCTTGAATTACATGGTTTTCTTTTTCTTGTTTACCTCCACACCTGTGGACACTAACATGCTTGCTTCTGTACTTTGTGTCATGTCGCTTTACTCTGAGGCTCTGTTGATTCCCTTCATGAATTCTCTTGGTCTGCCATGACAGTTGCTGGTATTTCTGCCTGTTCATTCGGCTCCTGATACAGCTTAGCATAGTTTACAGATGTGCTTTGCTTAGACTGTGAATACATTTATAATAGCTCCTTTGAAGGTTTTGTCTGTTTCCTTTGGTTATCTAGTCACATTTGCAGTCTCTTGCAGCACAGTTTTTATTTCCTGCATATGGATACATTTTTCTCTTTTTTTGTGTCTCACAACTTCCTTTTTGTAAGTTAGATGTTTTAATCTTTGTGACCATCCTGCAAAAGAATCATTGACACATGTCTCTCAAACTTTGGTCTCCAGAAGTTGAAAGTAATGATACTATATCTATTATCGGGGCCTGAAACCATTAATTAATCAGCAAGACTCTCTGGTTGGCACGATACATCTGACTCTCTGATCTGGAAAGTTTGAAAGGTCATGGAGATGAGGCTGCCATGGAGGGCTTGTATGTGTTTTGTAGGTGGGGCCTAGGTGACATTTTGTGAGCTTCCTGCTGACCTTTGACCAGTGGCACCTAGATTTTTTTTGTATCAGCTTATACAGATATGAAACACCAGAGGAAGGGTATAGTAAGAATTCTGGAATTTCTGTTTCTTTAATTAAAAAAAAGAAATATGATAAGAATGTGTTTTCATTATAATCTCAGGCGTGTGCTATGGGACTGCTTCAGACTGTCTGCAGCAGCTGATGTGATTGCCTCATGCTTTCAGAGGCATGATTCTGCCAGCTGCAGATAATTTCTGCAATTGTGTGATGTTTGGAATTTTGGGAACTTTTCAGAGGATACATAAATGCTCGGGCCCTGAGAAGTGATATGAGTGGTTGTTGATTATTCAGGAAGATTGGGTTGCAGTTTTTTAGTGCCTGTGGTCAAAGAGGAATCAAGAAAGAAATTAGATTCAGGGAGCTCTCTCTTTCTGTCTCTCTTTCTCTCTTTTCCTTCTCTATCCTTCTTTCTCTCCTTTCTAGTGATAGGGGTGAAACCAGGGGGATAAAGGGGGGGCAAAAGAAGAACCCACAAAGTCACAAATACCAACTACAGAAGAAGGATGAAGTTTAAAACCTGTCAGCAATTAAACATCAGAGAAATGGTGTCAGTTCTGAATTGCAGTAAAACAGCATCTCTGAGTACAGCCCATCCCTAAAGCTTGTTACTGTTGTTTACTTGTGCCACACGTTGGGCTGGGGCTGCCTTTGGCATAAAATGTTTTCCCTATAATGCGAAGACTGTTCCTCAGAGGCTGTAGCCTTGGATGTCTGTCCAGGTGGAATGCCCAAGCGTTTAGCAGGCCTCTGTCTCTCCCGCATACTCAGCTCTCAGGCTCCGTTAGGTGCCAACTGATTGTCCTGTTGTTGTTTCTGACAATGCATTAGGGGTGTGTGTGTGTGTACATATACCCATTGCTTCTTGGTTTAATAATTGTGTGTGGATTCCTTTGCAAATTATTTTAGATCAGTTTTATAGGCTTATTCATGCTCTGTGAATATTCTTAGCAGTTATTTCAATGGTTCTTTCTTGATAAAGCAGCTGGTCTGTGGTGTAGGTAAACTGATACTCTGCTTCTGTTTCCACCAAATTGCTATTTGCTGTGAGCACACACTTAAGCTTGAACTTCCCCACATGCTCTCTTGGATCAAGTGAGCTTTTTTTAAAGCACAGCTTTGTAGTTGTCTGTGTTGCAGCCTGCCTTTCCTGCATGGCATAATCTTGAGCCATGAAGATGTCCTTCTGAATGGCACCACTGTTTTACAGAAAAGTAGTCATGTTCCTTATTCTGGAGAGAAATGAATAAACATCTATTCATCCCAAATCGGGCACTAATGAACAAGGATGCAATTCTATCCAAGCCCAGCTTAGGGAACAATGGGTTTATTGGGCTTACAAGAGCATGAGGGAGGAAGTACTTACAGGAGCAATGTTAACCCCCAAACATCTATGTNTGGCTTGCTCAGCCTGCTCTCTTATAGAACCCAAGACTGCCAGCCCAGAGATGGTCCCACCCACAAGGGGCCCTTGATCACTAATTGAGAAAATGCCTCACAGCTAGATCTCATGGAGGCATTTCCCCAACTGAAACTCCTTTTTCTGTGATAATTCCAGCTGTGTCAAGTTGACACAAACCTAGCCAGTACAATTACCTTAGGTGTATTTCCTTTCATTCTGTCCTGTGACTCACTCTTAGCCATCAGAGAGAGTGAGACTTTGTAGTCTTAACAACCAAGCTTTTTCTTTTTTCTTACATGTGTGTTGAGGTGTCAAGGGGATTATCCCCCTGTGGAAGTCAGAGAACAATTTACTAGAACTTCCTCTTTACCACAGCTGCTTCTACCATGGATGATCTTCAACTCAAACTCAGGTTTCAGGTTTGACGGCCAGCATCTTTAGCCACTGAGCAATCTTGTAGGTTTCTAATGTTTCATTATTTGTTTTCTAGAATTTTATACATGAGAACTATTAACATCATTCCCTCCTTTCTTTTCCCCTTTCCAACTCTTCTCATGTCTCCTCAACTACCTTTCAAATTCATCTATTTATATGTGCATATATATACATGCACACACATTGTATATGAATACAGCCCTCTGAGCCCATTTAGTGTTTCATATGTATATTTGTTTAAGGCTAATGGCATGGTTGACCTGTGACCTATCAGTTACCAGCTTGTCCCTGGAGAAGACTGATTCCAGTATTTATATATGTACATACACACACACACACACACACACACACACACACACAAGTACAGAGATACAACTATCTGTGTCCATTTAGTATTGTTTATATCAATATGTGTTTAGGGCTGACTACAGAATTGACTGACTATCAGGGTTATCAGGTTTGTCCCTGGAAAAGACTGGCTCTTCCTCTGAGCATATATCAGTTGCTTTAGTTCTTCATTTAGGGATATGACCTTGTAAGAGTTGTATCCACCTTGGCATATCAGCTGGTGTTGGTATGGGTTATTGTTGCCATCTCATGTCATGCAGCTTCCCAGTCAAACATAGAAGACACTGCCTTGTAGCTGATGACCTAAAGGCTTTTGATAGCAGATTACTAATTTTTCAAATCATTTAAAAGCATAATCATGTGTGTATATGTGTGTATAAAATGGGATCTATTAGTATCATTTATAGGCCATGGTCCAGCTAGTCCAACAATGGCTGCCTATGAAAAGAATTTCCAGTAATCCAGTAGTTGCTCAATTCATGAGAATTGATGTCTCAACTGGTCTTCATGATATGAAGAATATGCCAGAATCCCAAAGAAGTAGGCTCTAATGCCAGTCAAGGTGTGTTCTTGCTAGTGAGGTCAAGAACAAGCAGACTGAAAATCAAAAGCTTTCTTCTTCCATGTCCTTTTATATTGGCTTCCAGCAGAAGGTGTGGACCTTTCCACCTCAAAAGATCTGGATTAAAGATGTGTCTTCCCACCTCAATGATCTGGATTCAAAGTGAATCTTTCACTTGAAATTATTTAACCAAGCAAAAATACTTCATAGGTGTGACAAGCCATTTGGGGTGATATTCAGAATGTTACCATGGAGTAACAATGGAGAAAATGCTATACCTCTAGGAAAGATCTGAGAGGAAAGGGTGACATTTGAGCCTATTTTGGAGAATTCATTTACAAGGTGGCTCTGAAGTAGAAGAGTGTCTTAGCTAGGACTATTATTGTTGTGATGAAAGATCACAACCACAAGCAACTTGGGGAGGAAAGTGTTTGTTTGACTTAAGTATCCTGAGGTGCAGTCCACTGAGGAAAGCCAAGGCTCTGTCTCAAAAAATAATAATAATAATTTAACTATATAGCTTTTACTTTTTTATTTACTATTTTCAGTTTTTTTTTAATTGTGTCCCAATCCCACGCATCTCTCCCTCATACCTGCCCTCCACCCTTGCAATCTCCCCCCAACAAAGAAAAAAAAATCTTAATGTGGAAGCTGTAATGTGTCACAGTGTGTCCCATTCTTTGCTTGCAGAAGTTCACTGCAATGACTCTTTGGTCTGGTATTAGGCCCCTGGCTTCTGCTACTCTGTCAATACAGGAACCTCACTGGGACTCCTTTCAGATATCCTGCTATGTCATGGAGTTCCTGTAGTTCTGCATCTGTAGGGCAGGCCCCTTTATGCACTCCAGCAGTTCATCAATAGGGTAGATATTAGGTGGGCCAATTCAAAGCCCTGGATCTGGGCCTTAGAGGTATCTGAGATGTCAGCTCTCCAGTTCTCTCAATCTCATGCCCTCAGGACTAGTTCATGGGCAAGCCCTGCAACTAGGGCCAGCTCTACCCTCTTGCAGGTAAGGTGCAGGGCCTGCCCTCCTGAGTGCTGCAGCTGATGAGAGACATGGCCAGTTCTCCCACTTTCATGACCCTGAGGCCAGCTCTCCTGTCTGCTGTAGGTGGCAAGGGGTGAGACCTGGGGGCATCTCTCCCTCCCCCATGTCACTGCATAGCAGACAAGTTGCGGGTCCAGCTTACCTGTGCCCCCACCATCAAGGTCACTTCTACTGTGCTGCCCAGGTGAGGAACCAGGCCTGCTCTCCCAAGTGCTGCAGCAGGTGAGAGAGAGAGGGGGCCACACAGGCTCTCTTACTCTCATAACCTTGTCAGAGCCAACTCTCTGGCCAGCTGCTACTGAGGGGTAAAGTGAGGAGAGAGGATCTCCCTCTAGGGGCAAGTATAATGTTAAAAAATAGGATGAGGCTTGTAGGTAAGAGATAATGTTTGACTGACATGTAAGGACCTGAATTCCATCCGCAGCATCACAAAAAGGAACATAAAAGAAAATGCTGGGAACAACTGTTCCTGACAATACAAATTTCTTTTGAAGGTCCCATCACAAATATACTCTTATCAATGAGAAGTATGTTTTCTTTAATTGTTCTAATTCAGGTTCATCTGCTTTTTAAAAATTCAGTCAAACTTGTTAAAATGTGATCAAACATAACTTATGCTTAGGTGGAATTATTTTAACAATCATTCTATGTATGTATTCTTTCTGCTTTTAAGTGTGTATATCAGTATGACTGCAAAGTTTTATATCCCTGTTTGTTTTCCTTGTAGATTTATTCCTCACGACATTGTCTGCCTCTAATAGCTTCCAGTTTGAGATATGGGAAAATTTGGTAAGAAATCACTTCTCTGAAGAATGTTTAAATTCTCCATAAGGGCATACAGCTTATAAAGTAAGGTTACATGGTCTGTCCGTGGGCTTCAGTAGTGAACAGAACAACACTAAAAGCCATTGCTTGCACTGCTGCGCCCACACTGCTGAGTGCTGGTTAAGCATCAGGTCCTCTGCAGGTTTTTAGGCATGACTGCCAATTAAAGCAATAAGCCTGCTCTAATGGAGATGTTAACAGGACCCCTGCTGGGCTGTCAGCCATTGAAAGAGGATACTGACATTTAATTTTTCAGCTTGGTGATTCATGAACGTATTTTTTAAAAGTAATTTTTTTCTTCTCACCTTTAGGCCTACATAATTACACACAAAAACAAGTAAATAAATTATTGGGGGAGGCAAGAGAAGTTGTGTGCATAATCAAAATACATTATATACATTTATGAAAGTGTCAAAAAACAAAACTAATTTTATAGGAATAATTAATATCAACTGATACTGAATTCACTGACAGATTGACTGATTAAGGGACCTTTTCCCATAGGTGTTTTCTTCTTTTTTAAGACTTAATAAAAGAATTTCAAGGCAGATCATGATTTGATTTTTTAGCTTGATATATGTAACATGAAAGATAAATTAATGAAGAACAAACCACCAGAAATATCAAAGCTCAATTCCAGGTGCATAATGGAAAACAGAATTCTAAGTCAGTAGAAGTGGCCAACTCAGTGACCTTTGTCACACGTTAGTCAAGCATGAAAGTGTCTGTCCTCATGGAATGTGTGAGAAGGAAGCAGATTGGTGCATAGTAGGTACCACAGTTTATTTTTAAATCTTTTGATTTCCCACCTAATTACTCCTGATTATCTGATTATCTTTTATATAGTCCAAATTAAAGCCCTTTAGATTTTACAAAAATTCTATAAAAATTTAGATTTTATAAAAAGAGACCCTAATAGATTCTATAAAAATTGTAGTAAATAATGAGTTCTAAGGCTGGAGAGATGGCTCAGTGGTTAAGAGCGCCGACTGCTCTTCTGAAGGTCCAGAGTTCAAATCCCAGCAACCACATGGTGGCTCACAACCATCCATAACAAAATCTGATGCCTTCTTCTGGAGTGTCTGAGGACAGCTACAGTGTACTTAAATATAATAAATAAATCTTAAAAAAAAAAATAAGTTCTAGCAAATGTACAGCACAAACCAGCGGGACAAGATTGCTGGAAAGTTTCCTCTTACAGAAGGGCCAGCGATGCTGGCACAGCAAACTAAGGGTCTGCTTAAACAAGACCAGAGCCTCTGATTGCTTCTAAATGATGGCAGTTGGTTTTTTCCTTGATGCATCAAGGAAAGGAGGAAGAGGCTGAAGTACAAAGAGGAATCTTGTTCAATGTCCTATGTTTAAAAACAGCTACATTTTTGTTTCTGATGATAACAAATCTTTTTAATATATATTTTTATATTTGACCCAAAGATTCCCAATGCTAGAAAACACTTGTTTGGAGATGGCCTTTCATTCCTACCTCAAGTAAATCTTTAGCTTAGACTAGCCCAAAATACATATTTAATTAGTTTGTCATGGGGATGGGAGGGGCAAGCCTCCATGCAAATAAGTAGAATTTGTAAATGAGATTATGAAGTACTTTTACATGTATAGGACCCCTCTCCTCCTAGCCTGATTTGCAGGTAATCAAGCATAGCATAACAGTGTCATGAAGCATACAGGCTCTTGATTGAGATCTTTTTACTTGAATGGCTTTTTCCTTTGAAGAAAACAAATATATTTATTAGCTGAAGCTAAGTTGTTTCAATAAACTGGCAGGGTCAGTGAGTAACCATTGAAGTAAACGTTTTTTCTAATACTTGGACAAAAAGCCTAGGCATGGTGACATAAGTCCTTAATCCTAGCACTTGAGAAGTTGAGGCACACAGATCTCTGTGAGTTGAGGCCAGCCTGCTCTACATGGCACATTTCAGACCAGCCAATGCTATATAATGAGTCCCTGCCTCAAGCAAAAATCAAAAATAACACAAACAAAATAACCAGGGGGCTAGAGAGATCATTCCATAGTTAACAGCACTAGTTGCTCTTCCAAGGACACTAGGTCTGAGTTCAAGTCTTAGCACCCATATGGTGTCTCACAAGTCCAGTCCTAAGGGATCCAGTACTGTCTTCTGGCCTCCAAAAGCCCTGCATGCATATGATACATAGACATACATGCAGGCAGAACACACATACACGCAAAATATAAAAGTAAAAGTTAACATGTTAGTTGGGCATGGTGTCGTATGCCTTTAATCCCAGCACTCGGGAGGCAGAGGCAGGCAGATTTCTGAGTTCGAAGCCAGCCTGGTCTACAAAGTGAGTTCCAGGACAGCCAGGGCTATACACAGAAACCCTGTCTCACAAAACAAAAAATAAAACAAAACAAAACAAAAAAAGTTAACATGTTGTTCAAAAATAAAACAATTTTTTCTATCACTAAGCACTTGCTAAAGATGGTAAGGTAGGCTTGATTTAGAGAGACTGTTTACAGTAGAGCTTTTGATATAGAGATGAGAGTTAGGGCTCAACTGCAAATACAACAACAGCAAAGTGAAATTTTTATTGTCAAAAAACAAAAGAAATTAACTAAGAGGAAAAATGATCTTTGAACTCACCTAACAGGATCCTAGCTCAAGACAGGCCAGAGTTAGTGATTAACTGAAGGAAGAGGCATTCTGACTACCATCATTTAGTTACAGTTTTGTAGGTCTATAAGGATGGAAATGAAAGGCCAAGTTTGGGCTAAGCAGAATTCTTAAAAGAGCCTAACAAGTTACATCACAGAGAGATTTTTGTGTCATTACTCACAATAACACTGGGTGTATCATTAATATAAATGAAGGGAAATATATATATATATATATATATATATATATATAAAATATTAACTCAATCAGATAACAGTATTCTCAATATACCATTTTCAGTGAAAGACTGGTCAAATACTTTACATCAACATATCAATTGACCAAGTAGAATCTTAAATGTATAAAACCACATTAACTAGTAGAACATCAGAGCTCCAACAGATCTTTTTAGGGTATTATGCATGTTCAGCTCAGTGATCAAACTCTGGAAAATCTAGATGTATGGGCCAAGAGGATGGCCAAGACTGTTATGCCAGTGACTCCTCACCAGGAAATGTGATGAGAGACATAAACTTTACATTACAGAGATCAAAACATGGGGACAGTTGTTGCTCTCTGCTCCAACCAGGATTGTCAGTGAAGACTTGGAGAGACATTTGACATTTGAAATGGCTAGTAGAGTTTTAATGATGGGAAGTCAGAGAAAAAGAGACAGTCAAGAAGTGAAGTGTACAAAAATCACCAAATGCACTCAGATTAGAAGAAGACAATTTGATCCAGATGATCAAAGAAACGTTGGAAAGTATTGCAATCTTTATATACCCCAATACAGGGAAACGCCAGGGCCAAGAAGTGGGAGTGGGTGGGCAGGGCAACAGGGTGGGGCAGGGGGGAGGGAACTTTTGGGATAGCATTTGAAATGTAAATTAAGAAAATATCTAATAAAAAATATTTTAGAAAGAAAGAAAGAAAGAAAGAAAGAAAGAAAGAAAGAAAGAAAGAAAGAAAGAAAGAAAGAAAGAAGAAAAACTGGGGCTCAGCAGTTAAGAACACTAACTGCTCTTCCAGAGATCCTCAGTTCAATTCCCAGCAACCACATGGTGGCTTACCAGCCATCTGTAATGGGATCCAATACCCTCTTCTGGTGTGTCTGAAGAGAGCAACAGTGTACTCACACACATAAAATAAATAAAAATAAATCTTTTTTAAAAGGATTAGAAAAACTACTGTAGACAATATTACTATGGTCTGAATTTTAAACTAAGTAATTTGATCTTTAATACTCTATTAAGAAGCTGTCAAATGATTTCAGACTGAGAGGCAGATGAGTAGAGCTTCTTTACCCCTAGACACTGATACCCCATATCAAATAGTTTTGATTAAAAAAAAACTGGAAGTGGTACAGTAGTGTGAATAGGATTCACAGTAACCTAGGGAAAAGATGAATTACTTAAATATTGGGAGTAGATGAAGAAAGATAGCTATGAGAGGGGAGAATTAATGTAATTAATGTGATGGTAACTTGTACTTTGTTCGAATGACCTACCACAGAAATAGAAAGGGTGAAGAAAATAACTAATGGGGGGGGGGGGTACCACATAATTTAGAAGAGTCATTCACAGAACTGGAGAGAGATGCAGACCTGGAGTGCAAGGATGACAAGCATCATAGGACATCCTGGAGAACAAGCATGTCACACCATATTGTCTTGAACTTGCTAGTTTCTTTGGTAATAGAAGTGGGGTGGAGGTTGGGATGCTCTTAGAATAAATAACGAAGAGCTAAATTATTCTTCTAAGTTTTCCACTTGACAAATGACTATGTTATGGTGGCCTAATTCAGACTATTTTGGCTTTAACAGGGTGGAAACTTCTCTATCCATAGTGTCTTTGAAAAACCTAAAAATCTGATGGTGGTTGGACAGTCAGCATTTGCAGACTTTGGTAAGACTGGTTTTGTCTATTAATGCTCTCCCAAGTACAGATTCAAAGCACAACAGTGGCTAGAAATGATCACATAGTGTGTTATCTCATTCCTTCTTTTCTCTTATGTGCTTGTGTAGTTAAATTAGTAGTGAAAAAGTTGTAGAATGATAAAGAAGAAAGTAAAGTAAGGATTTAATACTTATTAAAGTTATTTTAACAAAATAGTTGTGAGAATCTTTGTCACAGAATTTCTTAGTTTGTATAAAATTGATTCTATCTTTAGTTACATGGACAAATCCATTGGAAAAGGTCATATAATTTTATAATTTTAGAGAAATGGCACTTTAAGATAATCTTATGTAATTCTTATAATGCTTAATAAAAATGTTGTTGTAATTTCAGGTTAACCATGGTCAACCAGAAATTATTATATCAAAACTACACTTAGAGCACTCAAATTCCCCTTGATTATAGATAGATTATTTAGAAACAATCTAACAAATTTAAATTTTTTGTTGTTTCTTGATTAGGAATAAGATGTCAGATAAACCATGTGTAGAGGTTTCAACTTTGTATTTAATCTGTGTATTATTTTGCATCTGGATTTTTTATTCTCTTTTATGAAAGAATGTTAAAAATCAGGTACTCTAGTATCATGCCTCTCCAAAATTATTGTTCTAACTTTCTCCACCTAACTGGCCTTATGTTTTCAAGTACTCCCTCCTGCACCCATTTACCCTGCCTCATCTCTCTATAAAATGCTCTCCCTTTAGATATTCCTTTGTTCACTGTGCCACCACCTTCTGATTTCACTGAACGGTCACCATTTTTCTTAATTGTTTCTACTTCCATTTTTAGGTCCTGGATGGTTTTGTTTTCTTTGTGATTTTCTCTTTTTGTTGCATCTGTGTCTGGTTTTGAATAAGAGTGCTACTAGCTTCATAAAGAGCTTGGTCGTATTCCTATCTTCCCTATTTTAAGGAATAGTTTAAGAAGCATTTTGTTTTAGTTCTTTGAAAAATCAAGTAAAATTCACCAGTGAATTCACCTGGGTCTGAACCTTTTTAGGTGGGAGACTTAATTACTGCTTTAATTTGACTGCATTTACTCATCTTGGATTAATTTTGTTAGCCATATTCTTCAATTCATCAACTTTTTAGATTTTTCCAATTTAGTGGACTATGCCCTTTTGAATTAAGGGCTAATGATTTTTCCAAATTGCATTGGTATACATCTCAATGGTTCCGTTCTTGCCAGGCAGCCTGATGTAACCTATAAAGTTGCCAGTCAAAACTGCAACGAATATGTACCCTTCATTTGTGTCCTTGTTGGTGAAAATATGTGGGTGTTTTGAGAAGCCAAAGTATAGAAAACTCTGTAACTTATGAGGTGAAGTTTGTGCTGGATAAAAGTCTTATTATAAGTCTACTACATTTAAAATTGGCTATATAATTGTTACTGCGCCGGGCATGGTGGCTCATGTCTTTAATCCCAGCACTCAGGAGGAGCAGAGTCAGGCTGATTTCTGAGTTCGAGGCCAGCAAGGTCTACAAAGTGAGTTCCAGGACAATCAGGGCTATACAGAGAAACCCTGTCTCAAAAAACCAAAAAAAAAGGGGGGGGGGGTTTGTTACTGCGTACATACATGTGCTTCTTCTCTCTCAACAGAATTAATTATGTAACATAACCTAGAACTACCCCTAAAATTTTTTGGCTTTGAACAACAATCTGTACAAGCACCTGAGTTCATTCCCCAAAATGAAATAACAGAAATAAATACTAATAATTCTAAATAACTTCTAAAATGATTTTAAATCAGGCTTAATTTCAATAATTATATTAACATCTAGCTACAAAGAAGTTTGCCATTTAAAACAAGACTCAGAAATAAAACAAAGCAAGATACAGTCTAGGTAAAAAGTGACCAAGACCTGAGTGATATTTTAAATGATTCACCTTCATTATTCAGCCATGTGTCAAGTTGTTTGGTGTTATCCAGACTGATGGAGTCATTTAATAAATAGGAACCTTAGCTATCACACATGCACACTTTATTCTGCACTGTTATAGACTCCGGATGTTTCCCTTGGCAGATGGAGATGGACACATGGATCACTTGCTGCCAGGCTGTGAAGATAAGGACTGTCAGAAAAGTGCCATATATTTAATGAGATCTGGAACAGGACAGGTATGCTTGCTTTGGAGATGCTATGAATGGTGTTACAGGCTTGAAAAACCTTAAAAGTTAAAAAATATCTTTAAGGAGCAGGGTGTGGTTGTGCACATCTTTAATCCCAGCACTCAGGGGGCAGAGGCAGGCAGATTTCTGAGTTTGAGGCCAGCCTGGTCTACAAAGTGAGTTCCAGGACAGCCAAGGCTATACAGAGAAACCCTGTCTCAAAAAACCAAATATATATATAGATATATAATATCTTTAAATATATAAATATTTATATATATATATATATATATAATATCTTTATATATCCTTAAAGATATATGTATATCTTTAATGAAGCAGAACAGAGTGAAATTTAAAATTATATTCTATAATGTAATCACTATTAATGAGATATATAGCAATATAGTAAAATACATTTAAATCTTTTCTGCTACTGAGGTAGAAAATGCAGCTGTGTTGATTTTTGGTGAAGAGAACCATGCTAGATCCATAATTCCATAAATGGAATGTAGCATTTTAGATGCCAGCACTATAGAAAGGACACTGTATGTAATAAACCGTATATAGAAGATACTCCATTCACAGAGCTAAGTCTGCCCATGTTTATGTGTGCAGACCCATGTTAGTTCTCATGCTGACTTTTTGCCTGGTGCTTAATAATTTAGAATCATTGATAGTCATGGTGGAGGATTAATATGGAAATAATAGGTCATGACACTTTGAGTTCATCACCTTTATTTTCTTGTGGATGGGGGAGGTAATAAATGATAGGATATCATGCTGACCTTTATAGCCCTTATGAGCCTTATAAGTAGAAAACGGCACATTTATATTCACTTTATAAAACAAATCTTTATGCATTTAGCATTTTTAAAATAATCATAAGTTTTATTATTTTTGTATAATTGTATATTTGTGAATCATTTAAAACATCAGGTCAAGAAACTTCCCATCATTGGTTTATAGGTATAAAATTTTATTTATGATTCAACCTGTTAAGTGACAGACCACAATAGGAATACTTAAAAGTTATATATATAGTTTCCTGTCTCTAGGAAGACCATGTATTGTTCTTTGATGAGTGTTACAGATACCACATTAAGTGAAAAATTCTTTGTTGTTCAAACATAATATGCCAGGCAGTGGTGGTGCATGCCTTTAATCCCAGCACTTGGGAGACAGAGACAAGCGGATTTCCAAGTTCGAGGCCAGCCTGGTCTACAGAGTGAGATCCAAGACAGCCAGGACTATACAGAGAAAAAAAAAAAAAAACCATAATATATAGTTATCTTAATGGAAACACTTGATCGACCATGGATTTACCCCTCTTTCAGACTGTTGACTGCTTCAGAATTTGGAAAAAAAAAAAATTTCCAGTTTGGCTTATTTTTTTTTTCCAGTTTGGCTTATTATAGGGTTTTGTTATGTGTTTGTTTTTGTGAGTTGGTTTTGGGTTTTTTGGTTTGGTTTGGTTTTAGTTTAGGGGTTTTGTTTTTCAGATAGGATCTCTCTGTATTTCTCTTGTCTGTTCTGGAACTCACTATGTAGACCAGATTGGCCTTGAACTCATGGAAATCCACCTACCTCTGCCTCCTAAACATTAGTGATCCTTGCTTTAGAATATTGTGCCAACTTAGCATTTTGTGAAATTTCCAGTATTTTTGCAAAGTGCAACAGTAGCAGTTTTGTTTTGTTTTTCAAAATCAAGTGAATTTTTTTAAATGTTTGTTTAGGGTTTTTTGTTTGTCCCTCCTCCCATAACAGAGTTTCTCTGTGTAGCCTTGGCTATTGTAGAACTAGCTCTGAAGAGCAAGCTATCCTCAAAGGCAGAGATCTACTTACCCTGCCTCCCAAGCACTGTGGTTTAAGGCATGCACTACCACTGCACAGTTTAAATGTTTGTTTTTTAAAGTTCACAAGATATAAAGTAATACTTTTTCCTTAAGTAAATTTATTCGATTAAGGGCCTCCTAACCCCCACAATGGCAAATTAACCCTTCTTAGGAAAACTTACAAAATTTTAGAGATAGTCTTTTTTTTTCCTAGACCTTTTATAAGGAAATCATTTTTAATATACTTTAGTTTGCAGCAATCAAGGTAAACCATTTGCTTGTGAGAGGGAAAAAAACACATGTGTGGGCATGTTTGGCTACTTGCCAATTGAAGTATACCTGGTTCCACTTAAGACATGTCCAGAATCCATGCTAACATAATGATTCTTAAGGGAGTGTGACACAGCTGTAATGTTAATGCTATGATCTCTACTCTTCAGATTCTAGTTTTATATTAGTTTATCAAAGTGTGAGAAGACCTGTGCAATCAGAAGAGGGAAGAAACAGTCAAGCTAATCTTTTCTATTCTCTTTGTTGTAATCATTATAGACCATGAAGATTTACTAAAACTTTTAGGTGTCATAATAGATTCCCCTGTCTGTGCGATGCCTGTCAGGTGGGGACAGAGCTTGTTCATTCCTATGGTTGCATGTATGTATGAGGGCCCTGTGGCTCTATGTGCTGTTCAAGCAAAGATGCTCAGGACAAAGCCTCTGGAAGACCGGTCCTCCCAGTGTCTCACACATACATCAAAGTAAATGATCATACATACCATTTTGTGAAAATGAAATAAAATGATGACTGTCTTCAGCACTTTGAATGGATCATTCCTTTTGCAAATGGTGACTATTTTCCTAAAGTGATTATGAATACTCTTTTTTTTTTTTTATCCTTAGTGGGTTCCAGTGCTTCAGGATTTTAGCAATAAGGGTACACTCTGGGGCTTTGTGCCATTTGTGCATGAAGAACGACCAACCACAATACCAATTCCACTCACACTTCACATTGGAGACTACAACATGGACGGCTACCCAGATGCTCTCGCTATATTGAAGAATACATCTGGAAGGTAGGGGGTAAACTGCATGACAGATGCTTGCAAAATGTCTTTTCACAACTACTTGTGACTGACAGTACTTAATCTGGTACAGTCTCTCCCAGGAGAAGTCGATGGGGTCAGCTTATAGTTTCTTGTGTGATTGGTGAACTCATCCCATGGCTTTTTTATAGATTCATTTTATATAGAGCAAAAAAAAATGAACATTCAATGAAAAATAAAGTTATTTTTCATTCATCAAAAGTTGATATTTAAAAGGTCATTTTTTTCCCTAAAGATGAATGACAGAACATTTTTGAGACTAAAGATTGGTGGTTAAGATCTGATCCTAAATGATCTTTACCAATCTTAAATCAGATAGGGGACTAATATCCAATATATACAAAGAACTCAAGAAGGTGGACACTAGAAAATCAAATAACCCCATTAAAAAATGTGGCACTGAGTTAAACAAAGAATTCTCAACTGAGGAATACCAAATGGCTGAGAAGCACCTGAAAAAATGTTCAACATCCTTAATCATCAGGGAAATGCAAATCAAAACAACCCTGAGATTCCACCTCACACCAGTCAGAATGGCTAAGATCAAAAATTCAGGAGACAGCAGATGCTGGCCTAGATGTGGAGAAAGAGGAACACTACTCCATTGTTGGTGGGATTGCAAGCTTGTACAACCACTCTGGAAATCAGTCTGGCGGATCCTCAGAAAATTGGGCATAGTACTACCAGAGAATCCTGCAAAACCTCTCCTGGGCATATATCCAGAAGATGTTCCAACTGGTATTAAGGACACGTGCTCCACTATGTTCATAGCAGCCTTATTTATAATAGCCAGAAGCTGGAAAGAACCCAGATGTCCCTCAACAGAGGAATGGATACAGAAATTATGGTACATTTACACAATGGAGTACTAATCAGCTATTAAAAACAATGAATTCATGAAATTCCTAGGCAAATGGATGGATCTGGAGGGCATCATCCTGAGTGAGGTAACCCAATCACAAAAGAACTCACATAACATGTACTCACTGATAAGTGGATATTAGCCCAGAAACCTAGATTACCCAAGACACAATTTGCTAAATACATGAAACTCAAGAAGAATGAAGATCAAAGTGTGGACACTTTGTCCCTTCTTAGAATTAGGAACAAAGCACACATTGAAGGAGTTACAGAGATCAAGTGTGGAGCTGAAACAAAAGGATGGACCAACCAGTGACTGCTGCAGCCGGGGATCCATCCCATAATCAGCCACCTAATGCAGACACTATTGTATATGCCAGCAAGATATTGCTGAAAGGGCCCTGATATAGCTGTCTCATGTGAGGCNTGAACATTATTTCATTGTTTACTTGGAAACATCATGAGTGGGTACTTCTAAAATAGTTTTAGAAAATTAAGAGTAATCTGAACTTAAATTCACCTATGAACTTTAATTTTATGTGTTTGGCCAAAAAAAGGACAAATGAACCATGAGTATTCACTCTTTTTCACAATACTGTCAGAGTATCCTGGACTGTGTAATAAGAACTATCCTTTTAAAAGGGAAGAACAAAAACTATAAAGGCTTATAAAGAACCATAAAATTGCTTTATTATGGGCATAAGCTGTATTTGCAAAAATAGTATTCCTTAAATTTATTTAAGCCTGATTTCTCATCCTTAGAAGAGCATCCAAATAGTTTTTATTTTTCCTCTAAAAGTTCTTTGTAAAATTTTTTTAAACATTCAAATATTTAACCTGTATACTTTAACTTTTGGTTTGTAATATGGTATCTACAGCTGATCAGCAGACTCACATTGAATTTACAGCAAGAAATCTTAATTTCTAAGGCAATCATAAGAATTTTGTTTTGTTTTATTCTGTTTTATTTTTAGGTCTAGTCCAAGCATTGTGGTGCATACTATAAACCCTAAAGGCTGAGTAGGTAGACTTTGAGTAGGGAGATCCCATCTCTAAAATCTTCTTTGTATACCTAGTGAGACTCCATTGCAGAAAAATAACTTTTACTTTGTGAGCAGTTATCATTTGGAGATAATGTCTAGGCTAGGGATAGGGTCTTGTGTCCACTTCTCTCTCAACACTGGGACTCATCTTAGATCTCTGCATGCTGCCACAGTCTCTGTGGTCAGATGTGTGTCAGTCCTGTTGTGTTTAGAAGGCCTTGTTTCCTTAGTGTCTTCCATTCCCACTGACTTTTACAATCTTTCTGGTCCAAACTTTTGAACAACTGTGTATTCGTGATAAACATTCACTGAAGGCAACTCTATGAAATTTTAAGGTAATAGAAAGAACATAGGTGTTGAAAGCCAGTCACATTATTTGTGAAATTTTTTAATGTCTCACAGCCATAAACACAACAGGGATAATATTCTGTACTTCATAAGATTGTAAGAATGAAACTAAACAAGCTATCTTTGTTCTATACCCCACAAATAAATAGTACATAAACAGTCTAGTCAGTGAGAGGCTACCCAGCACATAGTCTCAAAACCTATGGGAAAGTGCCCATCAGCCAGCACTCATACTAACATTGTCTGGGAACATCTCTGCACCTAGTCAGTGCAGGATCTAGCCTTGCATCCTGCTTGGGCTCTGAAGAGCCACCCAAATTCAGAGCCCCTGCAGAGTAGCTGGAGCCTATCTATATTAAGACTGAATCACAGAATGTTCCCTCTACCTACCCTGCTTCCTAGTCTTCCTCAGATACAGTGATCCTGAGAATCCAACCTAAAAACTGTCTTGTCTTCATAATCTTCATGTTATTCTCCTTCCTTGGAAGCCAAACATGAAGAAATCATTCTCCTTGAACACCATTCTAAATGCGTGGGTCTCACACTCATGCAGCATGCTATGGTTCCTTGTCTCAACTAACCAACAGTAAGGAGCCAAAGGTCTAGAAAGGCTTGGATGATCTGATATGTTAATAGAATCTGAGAAGAATCAGAAATAGCTTGGATGTGTTGGCACATTTCTTTAATCTTACTCGTATTTGGAAGACAAAGAGTCAGGTGTTCGAGGTCGTTCTCAGCTACCTAACAGGTTTGAGACGCTGTCTCAAAATAAAAAAGTAAAACATATGGTTGTACTACAGCAGAAGAAATTTACCAAGGCCCAAACAGATTGTCTCTGGCAGAAGATACATAAAGAAAATTGAAAGAAATAGATTCTATGACACATCTGAAACTTGGCAAAATAGTTGCTGTTGTTTTTCTGACACTTTTTAATGGGACAGCAATAACATTTGACCTTTTAGGTCACTTTTAACTTTGGTTCTAAGTAAGCTCCTATCACATATAATGGTTTTAACAATTTTCCATAGTTTTACTTCTCCAAGATAAATATTTCACCAATTCCTTGAAATGTATATATGATTGAAGAAAATTGTAGAATCTTATGTGACCATTTCTGGATTTAATAACACATTAGTGAAATCACCTTTCCCAACAAGTAAGAAATACTTCCCTGGGAATTTTGTTGGTGAGATGTTATAATTACTATGTAGTTTCAGAAAAGAAATTATCCTTCCATGAATTACATCAAGCACATGGTGTTTTTCAAAGATGTATATCAAAAATAGCACACTCATTTCTTTCTTGAATCTCCAGGGAGCACAGAATTTTCCTGAGGTTGACTCTGGGGAAGGCAAGTATATTGACTTAGGACTTAACCAACAAGTAGTTGAAGAATGCGCTGAAGTACTTATGAGGGGGTTGGCTAATTTATGACAGTATTACTGTGATCAAGTGTGAGGAAAGTATTTTCTAAGGTTACTATGTAATAACACACTATCTGCTTAGGTAAGCTATATATATTCATAACTAGAAAAATACATAGTATTCTCTATACTATAATTTTTAATAATTTTCTTCTACTTTATTGATATTTTATAATGTATAATTGTTTAACAATTTTATTTATGTAGATATACATACCATAAAATACATCCATTGAAAATATGAGATGTATAATTCAATGGGCTTTGTCACATTTATAAATTTGCATCTATCCTTTACTTAGTTGTAAAACTTACCTATTACCAACAAAAGAAAATCCCATTCCTTAAGTCCTTATTTTTTAAATAGCAGGACCCAGTCCCCCCAATTATCTGTCTCTATATATTTGCCTATTTGAAGTAAATGGAATCATAAAATATGTGACCTTTTATTTTAGTTCACTATGTAAGATAACATCAAATTATGTATTTATTTCCTAATGCCATAGTCACAAGTTGCTAAGAATAAAGTATCTTTTTTAAAGTGTGTATTTATTCTTTTACAATTCAGGAAGTCAGAGGTCCAGAATGACTTTCACTGAAATAAATACAATAATGGTTTTCCAGGAGGTTATAAGCCCCTCAAATCCCCTGAGGTTGCCATTTCCTGATTTGCATCCTGCCTTTTATATTCAAAACATAACATCTTGGTAAAAGTCAGGGTTTCCGAAAACAAAAACTATGGGAAAAGTAAAGTACATGACACTGCAAGGACCAACACAATACTGTCAACACTCCACATCTCTAAGACCTAGAGTCAGCAAGGCAGAGATCCAAGACAGCCAGGTCCAAAGGACAGTGTCATTGTGAGTTCTAGTTCAAAGTCCCATAGGCTCTAGAGCCCTGAAGAATCAAAGTATCAAGCCAAATTTGAAGCCAAAAAAAAAAGAATCAAGCAGGAGGACATCCCACTTACACTAACTTTTTGTCCTCTTTGGCTTTTTTTAATTGATAAAACATTTCCTTCAATGTCTAGATATGCTGGACATGAACCTTATCCAGAAACACTCACAGAGATATACCCAGAACAAAGTTTCACTAAACGTCTGGGTACTCTATGGCCCTGCCATATTGATACAGAAAGTAATCATCAATCTTTATGACGTCTGCTTACCCCTTGCTTACCACTCCACCTTCTGTTCTCTGTCTCTCTCTGTCTTCCCTTTCTTCCTCACTCCCAGTCTCTCCCCTATTAACCTACTTTACTTCATGAGCATTCCTATGGTCATCTATGAGGAAACATTTTTTAGGCTACTAGAACCACCTCTGGCTTCCCAAAGATCAGTACTTATCCTGTCTGTGAAGTACACCTACTTTCTGAGTAGAGTGACATACACCTCAAATCTCAGCATTTGGGATGGTGAGGTAAGAGAATTATGAGTTCAAGGGCAACCTGGGCTATAGAGTGAGACCCTGTCTCAGAAAAGAATTTTTTTTCTTAACATCTCATTACAATTTCTGCACCATGACCATGACAACTCTTATAATGAAGAACATTTAATTTGGGCTGGCTTACAGATTCAAAGGGTTCATTTATTATCATCATGACAAGAAGTCTGGCAGCATAGAGACAGAAACAGACAGGGTACTGGAGAAGGAACCAAGGGTTCTACCTGTGGATTAGCAGGCAGAAGGAAGAAAGACAGAGTCTTGGCTTGAACTTCTAAAACCTCAAAGCCCACCCATAGTGACACACTTCCTCCAACAAGGCCACACCTCCTAATAGTGCCATTCCCTGAGCCTATGGGGCCCATTTTCATTCAAACCACCACATGCCCCAAATTATCAGTTCATTTTATTAGCTGAAATCACATCATCCAAATATCACAGCTGAAAAAACCAAGTTTCATCTGCACTATATGAATAGGGCTCAGATTATAACAGAAGCTTCAACAGTTATCTTAGGAAATATATACTCCATCTGTGGACCTCCTTTGTTGTAGTAAGACAAATTGGTGTTTCTCAGCTCTGAGCTTGTTGGCTACTGTCACGGATCCACAGATGGAGGTTTAGGTTTTGCAGCCTTTCTGGAATATGTATATCCTTGGAGGTGGGATTTGGTGGGTATTTTATCACTTCTAGTTTTCTCCTCTCCTTTCCTCTCTCTCCCTCTCCATTTCCATCTCTCTCTCCCTGTCCATCTACCCCTCCTCTCTCTTTCCCTCTCCTTTCTCCCTGCTGAGAACATGAACTTAATTTCCTACTACTCCTGCCATGCCTCCCTCCCATGGTTTGATGTTAACCCTCTAAAACCACATGCCAAAACCAACTCTTTTTTCCTTAGGTTGCCTTTTGTCATGGTGATTTATCACAGGAACATAATAGTAACAAAAGGATACCCTTGGATACATTATTGAATTCACTTTGGAAGAATCTTTGTTTCTTACACTTTTGCAGAACTGAGTAATATTGTCTAACACCAGCTTATACATGTACAGTGGTTCTTAGTATCTCCTCTTTATTTTTAAATGCTTGTGATACATATATTTATAATCCTGTTTTTCACTTGTTACTAGCAATTTCTGTCTTCCTGTTTTGTGGATATGCTCAAAATAATAAGCCTTTTGTTAAATTTGTATAGTTTCATTTTTCTATTTTAAGTTTATTAAATTATTTATCAATGCTGTAGTACTGTCTGCATGCATTGGGTAGTGCCTTAGTCACTGTTCTATTGCTGTGAAGAGACACTCTTAGAAACTAAAGCATTTAGTTGGGGTTTGCTTACAGTTTCAGAGGTTTGGTCCATTATTGTCATGGTGGGGATCATGGCAACACACAGGCAGACATGGTACTAGAGAAGTATCTGAGATCTGCATCTAGATCTGCTAGCAGCAGGAAGAGGAAGCTACTGGGCCTGGCTTGGACTCTTGAAATCCCAAATCTGTAGCACAGTTCCTCCAACAAGGACAACCCTATCCCAACAAGGACACACTTCCTAATACTTCTAAGTAGTGCCACTTCCTGATGATTCAATATTCAAACATATGAGCCTATAGGAGCCATTTTTATTCAAACTACCACATTCCCCTCCCTGGCATCCATAGGCTTATAGCCATATCATAATGCAAAAAAAAAAAAAATGTATTCAGTCCAACTTTAAAGATCTTCACAGTCTTTCAGTCTCAAGACTGCTTCAAAGTCTAAAGTCTCTTCTGAGACTCAAGGAAATCTCTTAACAATAATACCCTATAAAATCAAACTAAAAAAGCAGATCCCATACTTCAGACATACAATGACACAATATACATTGCCAATCTAAAAGGGAAGAAAGGGATCATAGTAGGAAACACTGGATCAAAACAAGATAAAAATACACTAAGCAAATTCCAAACTCTGCATCTCTTGTCTGACGTCAAAGCATTCCTCAGATCTCCAATTCCTTTCAGCTTTGTTGACTACAACATACTTCTCTCTCAGGCTAGGTCCATATCTACAGCTTTCCTCACCAAGTATCCCAGCATCTTGGAGTCTCCAATACCATCTAGGCTTTACCTTCACAGCTTCGCACAGTGACCTCTCTGTGCCTCCATGCACAGACACACACCTTGGCATGTACGTGGCTTCAACAGTTTTCCTCAGCTTCGAAGGGAGATTCCACAACCCCTTCCTTGTGTCCTTAATGCTAAATCCAGAACCATGTGGCCAAAGCTGCCAAGTTTCTCTTCCTGCTACAGCTGGCACTTGACCCCTTCTTACAAATACATTTTCAGCTTTCTATCAAAGTTTCCATTGAAAAATCAGCAGGATCGAATGGATTTTCCTTTCCGTTTGTTTTGTTTTGTTTTGCTTTGTTTTTGGAGGCAGGGTTTCTCTGTATAGCTCTGGCTGTCCTGGAACTCACTTTGTAGACCAGGCTGGCCTCCCGAACTCAGAAATCCACCTGCCTCTGCCTCCCAAGTGCTGGGATTAAAGGCGTGCACCACCACCGCCTGGCATGGATTTTCCTTTATAAATGATTTATTTTATTCTCTTGAAGCTTTCAATATAGTTTGTTATGTATGCTTAGTGTTTTAACTATGATATGCTGGGGAGATTTTCTTTTCTGGTCTTATCTGGTGCTCTGTGTGCTCCTTATATATGTCTGGTTGTGTCTTTCCTTAGTTTGGGGAAGTTGTTTTCTGTGACCTTGTTGAAGATCCAGCCTATGCCTTTGATAGGATCTCCCTTACCAACAACCCCTGTAATTCAAGGGTTTGGTCTTCTCATGTGTGCTGCATTTCCTGTATGTTTTTCTTTCCAGTGGGCTTAAAGTTTTCCATATCTCTGGTTTATTTTGTCTAGCTCCTCTGCTTTTCTTCCAACTGCGATATTCTGTCTTCTGCTTGATTCATTTTACTCTAAGGCTTTCCTTTGTGTTGCCTAGCGGGGCCGTTGGGTCTTTCAGTGGCATCTTCATTTCAGATGACTCCTCTTCTATGCTTCCCTTGATGGATCCTGTCCCTAAATCCTGTCTTCATCATGGTCTTCAGCTTTGTGCTTGTGTTTTCTTGGGCATCACTCGGGCATTTATTCTCAGCTCTCTCTCTCTCTCTCTCTCTCTCTCTCTCTCTCTCTCTCTCTCTCTCTTTAATTTCATTGAGCTATTTCTCTGTGTCTTCTTTAAACTTGAATTTTTTGTTGAAATTCATGAATGTTCCTTTAAATTCTGTGTCATGGGCCTCATCCAGGTAATTGTCATCAGCAGGTATTTCTGTAGGACTAATGGATTTGGGGAGTAAATACAGTCTTTATCTTTCTTCTTGTCTGTATTTTTGCAATGAGATCTGGACATATGGACTTCTTTTGTTCTGTGTCTGATTTAGAGAGAGTAGGTTGAGGCAGAATAGGGGATATGTGTGTCAGGTTGGACATAGAGGTTGGATATGACTGGGTAAAATAAAGTCTGATGGATGCATGGGACTGGGATGGTGTACAGAATGTATATCTTGGTCCAAGTCTGGAGTGTGAGATGTAGATCTTGCTAATTCTAGAAGTTGGATTTGGCATTAGGGGGCCTGTGGGTAGGAATGGAGTGTCCTGGTAGAAGCTTGGAAATTGATAGACACTTGCAGGGTGACTAGAGTATGCTGGGGCACTGCATGTGAGGCCTAGTCTAGATCTTGAGGTAGAGAAAGATTCTGGGAGGAAAGGTCCATACAGGCTCCCCTAGATAATCCCTATAGAAGAACATACAGGCTCCCCTAGATAATCCCTATAGAAGAACATACAGGCTCCCCTAGATAATCCCTATAGAAGAACATACAGGCTCCCCTAGATAATCCCTATAGAAGAACATACAAGCTCCCCTAGCTAATCCCTATAGAAGAACATGCAGGATCTGCCAGGAGCCGTTTTTAATCTACATGGAAAAATAAATTCTACATCTTCCCAGGAAGGCCTTCAAATATCAGAATACCATTTTGTTTCTATTGTTTGTCTGTCTCAGATGCTTGGGTAGAAGATTTGATATCCAGTCTTTCCTAGCTCCTTCCCTGCTCCTAGTAAGCTGGTCCACCTGTTCTCAGAGGGAAGGGATGCCCTTGAATTCCAAGTTTCCATAAAGAGGAGTAATAAAGGCATTAATATTAATCATTTTACATCTGTTAAAAGATGTGGAAACAGCATAAGTGTGTTCAGTTAACCTTCCTAGATACCTTATAATGCCCCCCCCCCAAAAAACTGAGATGGAATCATTTTATAACCAGAGAGAAACTAACGGTCGATTTCTTATTTCTTTGTTGAACTGAGATGCAAATTTGCCTGACAAAGTATTAGCAAGTTACATTTATCTGATCTTCCAGCCTGTTTTCTTTATAACAGTTCAGACTACAAGACTAACTACCCACCAATAGTGTCAGACTCTGCATTTGTCATGATTCAGTTCTCCAAGACTACTCTCACTTCAAACTACTATCATAAGCCCTAGCTGTAAGCTGCCCCAGTTTCTGTTCAAAAATTACAAATAGTAAACCAAGTAACGAGATACATTAAAGCAGATGGAGGGTCTCAGAAAGACTATCAGAAGAGCTTCCCACCTTCACAGGTCCACGTGTAACAACTCAGGTGGTGTCTGAACCTAGTCATGGAATTTTTAGAGAGGCTTCAATACATAGGTATAGTTGATCAAATGATATTTGTTGGTAACTGGACTTCAACTCCTACTACTGTATGTTTCCTGCAGATAACAGACCATTTCCAAAAGTTGCCACCCTGTAATGTAAGCTTGGTGTCCTAGTAGCCAGCTGCCACTCTAAAGCTATGTAAGGGCTTGCCTCATTAGATTTATTCTATTTATTTCATTATTCCTATGTGTGTCCATATGTCTGTACTGTGTCTTGGGGTGTGTGTGTGTGTGTGTGTGTGTGTGTGTACACACGTGCGCCAGTGTAGAACGGAAGAGGGAGATTGTCAGAGCCCCTGAAGCTGGAGTTCACATTTTAGTATATTTAAGAATGTTAGATATAATATAATGGCTTATGGTTCACAGACTGAACCTGGGACCTCAAGCATAATAAACATGCACAGTGCTGCTATCTGTGTCCTCTGTGGTATTTATTAAATGTTTTTCTAATACAAATCATGGAAGTTTTATTCATATAAATAAAAAATAAATGAAAATCTCCCTTAGTCTTGCCACTCAGAGTTGATCAGTGTTTCCATTTGGTATATAAAAGAATTACAAATAAGAGTTTGGAATTAATCTAAAATACCAAAATTATTTTTTTAAATCTATTCAGTTCTTCTCAAATTGAAATATACATTTGTTTGTATAATCATCTGTCTTTTGTAACATGCAATAGAGAACAATACATACAAAAGCAAAATTATCTGTCCTCTTGATGTTAATAATTACAAATTATATATTGATCTCTTACAGTCTACCGAGCATTAAACATTAGTCAAATTTAGATGTGAAGTCACTCTGATACTTGCATGCTTTTCACTGCACTGATGTGAAAACCTTCCTTGCATAAGATGCAACTTCTATTAAAATGTACTCTATTCTATATAACTATACTTTACACATGCCTACTCTTATGTGCTCATGTATTATCATTTTTTGGCCCATAATTGGCATTTTAAAGTAAAAATAGAAGTGCATTGCACTACAAAAATAGCAGGTGAAAAAGTTGTAAGAAGAGGACAGGCCAGCAACCTCACATTCTGAGAGAATGTGTTAGTGACCTGCATCCTGTCAGGGCTCTCTAAGTGTCAACCAAAGATATGAAAATAAATAAGAGAGAAGGAAGGAAGAAATCATACATGATCGAGAACTTTTAAAAATATAATCCAAGCAGAAAATTTCACCCCTTTTCCACACATGTGGAACCAAGTAGGCAGTGGAGTTGAGGACAGCAGTTGTCGTTGTCTACACAATGGACTTGGAAATACAGCTGTAAAGAGACATAGAAGTGGAAAGGCATCTCTGGGCAGGAGATGGGAGAAGATGGGGGAGGAAGACGGATGTTGTTTGAAAGTGTCATAATAAAACCTAATACTTGGCATGCAAATTTCCAGTCTTTAAAAGAAAACAGGACTGAAAGAGGAATAATCCCCCTGCCTGGAAAGCCACAGCATTAAACACTATTGCTTTTCTGTTGCGTGTTAAAACTTGAGAGTCTGTTGTTGTTTTCAATTGTTTCTGAGTGATGGTGAAATGTAGCTGTCTGTGGGTCTCCCAGTGGGACCGGATGAGGGAAACTCTTGAGTAGTTCAGAGGAATCAGTGCTGTTGCATTTGCTTTGCTTTCAACCAAGTGTTAGTCAGTTAGCTACATGTTTTGTCCTATGCTTAATAAAGGGTTTAAAAGGTGATTCTATACCTTCCTGGTTTAATCTTACTTTAATACATTTCCATTGGTATTCTAATCCCCCTAAGAGATACATAATTAACTTAACTCACCATGTTTTGAGGCTTTTTCCAAGAACATAATATTTAATCTTAAATTTAGGTAAGTTTTTATATTCTTTTATTAATTTTTAAAGATACCATATAAAGTAATGGGTTTCCTTTGTGGTGTTTTTATACAAATCTTGTTCTTATTGTTTTCTTAACTTACCTTTGCCAGCCTCATGTGTCCCCCTCTTAATTAATGGTCCACTTCCTTTCCCTAATAACTCCGTTAAGGGGTGGCAACAAAAGACTTGGCCCAAGCAGTATAGTTATATGAAAGTAAGCCATGTTGGTTCCTAAGACAGACATTAAAGAGATTAACTTGGAGTTTGATACACCCAAACCTTATGTTGTTGCTTGGATCAACCTTTAGAATCACTGATCCACTGTGAGGTTCATTGCTGTAGAGTAGAAACTCAGAAACTCCCTCAGTTGATACTCAGAGCTGTGTCTCTCCTGCGGGGTGAATAATAGTGAACTTTTGAAGTAGAAAGTAGACAATTATAGGTCTCACTGTATAGGTTGCACTGCACTGTTTGCCTCCTCCTGTCCAAAACTATTTGAGAGACACTCCACAGCTAGAACAGTGGCCACCCCAGAAAAGACAAAGTTAAGAGTTTTGGGAAAGGAAGATGGATGGATCTGGCCAGCCCATAGACTTAAAAAGTATGATGTTATAAATTCAAATCTCTAATAAGTAATAATTGACCAGTACATTCTTCTATTTTATTGGTTGCTAGGTTTTTGTTCATGGACCTTTTACCTTGATTTGTAATTTTTTTTTCCTTGCTCGCTCTGGTCTGCCCCTCTCGCTCCGGTCGGCCCAGCTCGCTCCAGTCAGCCCCTCTCGCTCTGACCAGCCCGCTCGCTCCTGCCGCCCCCATTCGGCCCGCTCGCTCCGGCCGCTCCCAGCCAGCCCTGCTCGCTCTGGCTACTCCCGTTCAGCCCGCTTGCTCTGGTCAGTCCTACTTGCTCAGTCCCTGCTCTCTCCGGTCCAAGGATTCATTTATTATTATTCATAAGTACACTATAGCTGACTTCAGACGCACCAGAGGAGGGTGTCAGATCTCATTACGGATGGTTGTGAGCCACCATGTGGTTGCTGGGATTTGAACTCATCACCTTCGGAAGAGCAGTCGGATGGTGCTCTTACCCGCTGAGCCATCTCACCAGCCCCTTGATTTGTAATTTTTAACCTACTTTTTTTTAACTTTATTTTTTAGATTTCTTATAAACAAGCTATTTGAGTCTTAGTTACTTTAAACTAATCTAACATTCTATAAGCCTTTTATATTTCATACCAATGTTGATTTAGTTAAGTTCTACCATCTTACTTTTTTCTTTAATTTTTTTTCGACTGTGATTTTAATTTAAATATTGTTTTCATGATTTAATTTTGTACCTTTTGTTTCCCTACTATAAATATTACTTTAGTGCATGTGTAAGATATTTTTAGAACACTTTAAATTTTGTCTTCAACAATACATTTTAATGATAGTTCTAGAACTTTCCAATAGTTTATGTCTGGCCTCTTCCAGCCTTGTACAATTTCATCAGACATTTTTCATCTGCTGACATTATTGACACTATACTTAAGGTTTTTTTAATTAATCCTCCTTAAAGAGATGTGATTTGCATAGACATTTCATATTTGCCTGCACACTTGACCTTGTATGAGCTCATTGTTCTTCACTGCCTTGTATAGATTTAGATAGTTACCTGGTACTGTCTTTAGTCTGCTTAATAGACTCCCTTTAATATTTCTTAGATATTCTTTAGTATTTATTTGGATGCCATAAGTACTGACATGACTATATAAATATGTATAAAACTCTTGGTGAAGGACACTAGGCACAATTTTTTTAAGATAAGAAGTGCTAACCAAATGTCCAAGTCACAACAGTAAATAATCCCAAGAATTGAGAAATGGAATTATGTGAACTTACAAAGCTGCTTTGCAACAAGGAAAATATTCACCAGAGTAAAAGAAAAAAAAAAAAAAAAAAAGGGCCTATAGGATGGAAATAAATCTTTGCCAAAAACTCATCACACAGGGATTCATATCTAGAATATATAAAGAACAGCAAAAACTAGCCCTCTAAATTCATAATTATCCAATCAGTAAATAGGCTGATGGCTGGAGAGATAGCTCAGTGGTGGTGAACATTTGCTACCCTTCCATAGGACCAGTCTAGTTCCCAGAACCCACCCCAGGTGGCTCGTAGCTCTAAGTCCAGTTCCAGCAGATCTGATACCTTCTCCGAGCCTCTGGTCTAGTAAAGTGTGGGTAGTTGGTGTTTCCCTAAGATCCATGACCTCACTATAGTGGCTCTGGGTAGTTGGATGTTAAAATGAGTGACAGATCACTGGTATAATGGAGTTGCTATTGAAAGGAGAATGAGAGATAAACACAATACAACGTCTATAAAGAGAGTTTTCAATGAGTGTCCAAACTCTGTGTTCCATCAAATTATATACATTTTCTCTACAAGTATTCTATATTGTGTAAAGGAGGGGGTGGTTAGAATATGTGTAACAGAACCCAAGTAGGTTTGGTAGTTTTGTGTTGTGGAAGATACAGATACTTGCACATCCAAGTTTACCACTGTCTTGTTCTCAATGTACTTTCCTGCTTGTTTATGCCTACAAGTCTGAGAAAGATGCACACCACTGTATCTGTGGTAGTTACCTGTGACTTTTTTTTAACTTTTTAAATGTTTCTATTGCCTGAATTTTACAATAATTCCAAAATCATTTAGAAATAAAACATTTTTTAAATGATGCATTATATATAGTTGCCAAAAATACAGAGAAACTGAATCAAGACCAATGATTCAGATGCAAATTTACCAGTTTTTTTTTTCCTGTGAGGCTTAAGTAAAATTTTACTTTTAAAAGTAAAATGCTGGCTCTATCTATACAAAACTTATATTAAAGTAAGAATAGTGTTTTAAATTGTATAAATTCACTAAAGATTTCTGTTGTAAACTACCAGTTTACACTGGAAATTGTGAACAGCGTGATTTACAGAATTTTGTGAAATCAAGAGACTCCAATTCAAATTCACAAATTCATTGAGCATTAATACACATTGTATGGGACTTAAAAATATGACAGCAAAGATCTGTTCATTCTGTAAAGAGCACTGATCAAACCAAAGAAACGTGTCTTTGGTGAAACAATGACTGTATTGGGGTTACTTAGAGGGTAGGTGAGTGGGTGACTAACTGCAGCAAGTTCTACCTCAGCACCAAATAGCCTACCCACACTGGGGAAGGATTCACAGGAGCTGCATCACTGGGGCCTCCTGCAGACAGCTCTGCTGATTGTAGGGTCCCTCTCCCTGACAGGTTTTCCCTTTTTATAGCCTTCAAGATTTTCCTGACCTATGTAAGTTGCATTCACTTACTGAGTCTTATAAGTCTCCAAGAAAGAATGCTTCAATTCTGAAAGAATAGCTACACACCTAAAGTGTTATTCCAATAACTTAAAGCTCAAGGCAGAGTGGATAACAATGGAAATGGGGGAAGGATGGACATAGAAACTTAACATAAAAGGGGACAGAGCATTTCTCCTCTCAACCCAGTAATCCCAGAATTTTACATATACTGGCTGGAAGATACAGCACAGCTGATGCTTCATAGTACTGATTTTAACTGAATACCTCTTGTCTGTCTCACAGCAATCAGCAAGCCTTTTTACTGGAGAACGTCCCATGCAATAATGCGAGCTGTGAAGAAGTGCATCGGATGTTTAAAGTCTACTGGGACCTAGCAGGCCTAAATCTAATCAAAGACGCCATAGTTGCCACCTTTTTTGATATTTATGAAGATGTGAGTCCAGAGCCATCCTGTATTTGAGTTTAATTGCGATGTTAAACTCTCTTCTCACTGTAGCCTCATGTTTTTCTTACCAGAAAGTGGAATGAGAATGAAAGTAGATGAATTCATTAACAAAAACCTCTTAGTTTTAAATATGGGTGTGGTCTGGCTAATAATAGTACTAGTTATCTCTATAGTTGAATATGAAAATGTTATCTGTTTTTGTGTTTATTTGGAATAAACTGCCACAGAAGTATGTTAAGAGTAGCAAATTTACATGCTGACCAAAAGCTGAGCCAACAGGTACCTACACAGACTGGCAGAAGAGTGGGTTCACTTATACTTGTGAACTAGAACAAGGCACCTATCTCAGCTCCCCATTTCTATGGCTCCATCACTGGTTGCCGGATAATCTGGTGGAAGGCTCTGCCGGTACCTGGCATCCACCTCAATAGAGAAAACTTTAGAAGAAAGAAGAGACTGCTGAAGTTTATAAAGTTAGTTTATCCACATCCATCCTTGCAGGGTGGTTTACTGTGGGTGTAACTCCTGTCAGGATGTTTATGTCTTCAGTAGCCTTCTCATTTTGTAGTTTTCTTTGGGTTTAAGAGGCTTGTACTCAGTGATGACTTATCAGTATATGCATTTAACTTCTGCTCTTCCTACTGCCAAATCTCATTTCCTTTCATTTTTTCATTAGCAGTTTTCAACCATAAAAGTAATTGGTAGAAATATTACAAGGGAAAAAAATCAACAAAATTGCCTGCAAATCAATTTTTAATTTCTGTACATCAAAAAATATAACAAATGAATTTTAACTTATTTTTAAATGTGGGAAATAGAATGCTTCAAATAAGTGAAATCCTTCATATCCTTAATGTGAAAGTCTTCATAGAAACTGCTACACCAATTTCTGTGACTAATAGAAAAATAGAATATAGTCAGTATACAGGAAAAATATGTTGGTAGTATTTATAAATGAAAATTGAGTACAATCATGAATGTAAAAGAATATCAGCTTTAAGTGAATATATGGGTTTTCTTCAATAAAATTAACTGAATTTCTGCTTTATAAAAGGAAGAAGAAAGGGTAGGGCCAGTATTGCAAGGGCCTCCAACAGTAACTTGGCTGTATTTGCAAAGGGTCTGAAAGTTCCTGCACAGAGCAGTGAGCGGTCTCAGCCTGTAAAAAGCATGTGCTGCAAAGGCCTGGAAACCTGAGTTGGAGCCCCAAATCTTCCCTACTGTGGGAAGAACCAATTCCTGAACGTTGTCTTTAGCTTCACATTACACCCCCACCCCACCCCACACACAGTAATGAGTCTAAAAATGAAAGCTGAAGGCTGGGTGTGTTGGTGCACACCTTTAATCCCAGTACTCTTATAGCAGTGGGTCAGTCTGAGGCTAGCCTGGTCTATAAACTTGGCTAGCCAGTTTCAGGCTAATCAAGGCTACATAGTGAGCCCTTATCTCAAAAAAAAAAAAAAAAAAAAAGTCACAGTTCATGGACATACGACCAGAAAGAAATATACCAAAATGCTAATAATTATTTCCCAGGACTATTTTCTTTTTGATTACTGTTTAAGTTGTATGCACACATTTTCAATAAGCTTATTTCAAACAACTTACTAAGGCATGTACTTAAATAGTAAACAGGTGTTAGTCAACTCTCTACAAGTGGCAAGCTAGCTGAGAAAATTAACTCAGAAGGACAGAGGGTTTCAGCCCACAGTCACTGGATCTGCTGCTTTTGGCCTGTGTAGCACAGTACATCATGGCAGGAGCACATGGAGGAGGCAGTCCACAATTAGAAAGAGACAGGAAGACGCTAAAGTCACGATACCTCTTCAGGGACATCAGGAACATACCATAAGTGGGCCCTACCTCCAAAAGTCCCACCACCTCCCACATGCCGCCAACCAGGTCTTTAATGTGTAAGCATTTGAGGTAACAATTATTCACACTACAGCACAAGTCACATGATGCTCTTTTTCCCTCACCGAGTAGTTTTACAATATTTGCTTTTTCAGGGTATCTTGGACATTATAGTCCTCAGTAAAGGATACACCAAGAATGACGTTGCCATCCATACACTCAAAAATAACTTTGAAGCAGATGCTTATTTTGTTAAAGTCATTGGTGAGTATTTTAGACGTCAGCATTCATCATTTTCCCTTCCTCCTTTCCTCTCTCTCTTTGTACTCATTTCATGGTCTAAGTGCACACTCCTGTGTGTGTAATGCATTCACAGCCCTGCAGATCAGGAAATAAACTTGAGCAGCACATCGTGCTGGCTGTGACAGGCCCCGTTCAAACACACCAGCTGACCCAACAGTGAGTCCCTTTCCCTCTGCTTTAGTATTCTGCCCAGGATATCAGTTGAATTTTTCACATTTCTCTAGACTTCCTCAACCTAAAACACTTTTTCAGTCATTTTCTATTTTTGACTTCATTGGTTTTAAAGAATTTTATATTGTTACATAATCCTATTTCCTCACTATCTAACTTGGGTCACCCATTTTTGGCAAACTTCCACAGTGAGGAGTTACAGAACAGAGACTCTCTACTTGCAGGCCCTGAGACCAGGAGACCCAAGGAGCACACTACTCACCCGCTCACAGAGATAAACACTTTGGATCGTGTATATGTGTGTGTGTGTGTGTGTGTGTGTGTGTGTGTGTGTGTGTGTGTGTGTATTTCCTGCATGGAAGTATGTGTGCCACATGCATGCCTGGTGCTATCAGAGATCAGAAGAGGGTTGGATTGCCTTGAAAGACTGTTGTAAGCCACCATGTTGATATTGGGAGCAGAACCCTGGTCCTTGTGAAGGACAAGTGCTTATAACTACTGAGCTGTCTCTCCAGCCCTGAGATGACCAGTTTCTTGTTGTTCTTTTCTTTTTTTCCTTTTCTCTTCCTTAAGTGTACTGGTATTTTTCCTGTACCCATGTTCATGTGAAGGTGTCAGGGCCCCTGTAATTAAAGTTTCAGTCAGTGTGAGCTGCCATGTGGGTAACCTGAGGCATCTGAAAAGAGCATCCTCTGGAAGAGCAGTCAGTGCCCTGAGATGACGAGTTGTATCTCTCCTGAGTTCACTGGTCTCCTCTTTCCTATCCCTCCATACACACATTCTTATAGTACTTGTATACTTTTTGGATCGAATTTTTATCTGGTACTATTAGAGTCCATTGATAACTTTTGTCAAATGATCCTGCTTTGCCATCATTCCTTCTACATCTTTTTACATTTGTTTATTATATTGTGTGTGTAGCTGCCTGATGTATGTATGTGTACCAGATGCATACAGGAACCCTCAGAGGTCAAAAGAGGTGTTAGATCCCCTGAAACTGGAATTACAGACATTTGTGAGCCATCAAACCCAGGTCCTCTTAACTGCTGAACTGTCTGCAGCACTATCCTTCTACAGCCACAGGCTGGCATCCAGATGTTCCTGTTACACAGCCTTTGCCCTGTGCCTTAACTCCTACACATTTCTCCATGTGTATAAAACCCAGGCAGGCTCTGGATGCTTGATATAACTGTTAGTAATGGTTTGTCCTGTCTTCCAGGTTCTTTATGGACAAAGTAGGAGAATGGAAGACAGGCTTCACATGCATACACATCTAGTCACATGAATGATAAAGTAATGGATTCCTGCCACTACTTCTATTTCTCACACAACACAGGACTTCTCTGTTTTTTCTTGTCTCTCCATGTGCATCTTCTGTAGCAATGAGAATTCTGGCTCTCATTTTCATGTTGTTTCTTTACTGCAACCAGTTGCCTGCAGGTGCCTGTCCCACAGGCAGCTGTGCTCATAAAGGCCTTGTGTATTTTATTGTGTGTATGCCTGCATTCTCTGGAAAGACTTCAAATACTGCTGCTTTTAATTTTATTTCCACATGTGGAAATAAATATTGCACTGCAGCCTCATTGGACTTACTGATTCTTGGAAGATTTTTTTTTTTAAATAGTTGTTTGGGGGAAATTTTCTTTACAGATAACCATTCACAAGGAGGAACAATATTCTTTCTTTTTCTTTCTCTTATGCCTTTGATGTCTTTATTGTGGTGCTTACAAAGAGAAAGAGTGGGCATCTTTGCCTCCTTTCCGTCGTGAGCATCGTGTTCTCACCAGTGGCTATAGGAGCTGCATGAGGCCTTCTCCTGGTGTCATATTTAAAACGTCCACCACTCTCATCCTCATTTACTGAGAATTTTGTCAGTTAGTGTTGAAAGATAGCTATTTTGTTTTTGCTACTACTAGTTGATCTCTGACCTCTACATATACACCATGTCAAAATAGATCCACAACCACACACATAAATAAACACAGATTTTAAATTTTTTAAATTAATTTTTAAATATATATAGGTATATAGTGAACAGGAATTTAATTTGCTCAGAAATTGAACTGATTCCTACTTGAGATCATGAGTCAGTGGATGCATTAGTAGACTTGGGAGCTGCAGGGGGTGGGGGGAGATAGATCTTATTTTTAATTTAAGCTCAACAGTAATAATAGGCTGTTCTTTATCTTTCCACAGTTCTTAGTGGTCTATGTTCTAATGACTGTCCTCGTAAGATAACAGTAAGTAAATTTAATTCTTCATCTCAAATAATTTTGTGAAAAAAATTTTAAGGGGCCTAGAGAGGTGGCCCAGTGGTTAAGAGCATTTACTACTATTGCAGAAGATCCATGTGTAGTTCTCAGCACCTATACAGACGTTAACAACTGTCGATACTCCGTTTCTAGGGATCTGAACCCCTCTTGTGGATTGCTCAGGAACTGTATATGCATGGTGAGCATACATACATGCAGGCAAACACTCATACACATAAAATTGATACACTTATTAGCATTCGCTTCAGGAAAAATAAATATACACAAAATAGTCAAGATGAGTTATAAAATTGTTAATAGTGTTTGGTAGTCATTGAATTACTGTCTTACTCAAGGAAATTGCTAGAATTTGGTACCTCTCCATAAAAAGCCATTACTATACAACTGAGAATGTAGCTTAATTAGTAGGTGGCTTTCTAACTAGCACAGGCCTTGAGTTTGATCTTCACTACATAAAACCAGGCCTGGTGCTACATGTCTATAATCCCAGAACATAGTAGGTAAAGCCAGGTGGCTCAGAAGTTCAAGATCAACTTCAGATGGATAGCAAGTTTGAGGCCAGCCTGTGATAAGGAAGACTGTACTTTAAAACAAGCCAAAACAGAAAACAAATTTTTGTATGAGGATCCCTACCTTTATGACACACTCCATTTCTTCACGCTTAGTTTTTTTGATTAGATGAGTACAGTAGAGTACAGACCTAAAGAACAGTGTTGCTCATCTTTGTATAAGTGATAGAGAGACCAGAATCAAGCACATTCATGTGTGTGCAGAGAGGGAAGGCATATATGGAAGTCCGAGGACAACCTCCAGAGTTTGTCTTCACCTTCCCATCTGGTTTGAGAGCTGGTCTCTTGTGTTTGCCACTCTGCTACATACTCCAGGCTACCTGGCCCACATGCTTCTAGGGATTCTCCTGGCTCTGCTTCCCATCTTGCCAAAAGAGTACTAGAATTATAGATAGATAGATGATAGATAGATTGATTGATTGATTGATTGATTGATTGATTGATTGATTATAGATAGAAAGATAGATAATAGATAAATAGATAGATTGATTGATTGATTGATTATAGATAGAAAGATAGATAATAGATAGATAGATAGACAGATAGACAGACAGACAGACAGATAGATAGATAGATAGATAGATAGATAGATAGATAGATGATAGATAGACAGATGGACAGACAGTCACTGCATCCAGCTATTACAGGAGTCTGACTCAAGTCTTAAGGTTTGAAAGGCTTTCATCCACTTAGCAATCTCCCCAGCCTCAAAAATAACATTACTTACCATTTTTCTAATTAAAAGAAAAAAGCCTAAGCCTCAGAGAGGTTGAATGTTCCCAAGTCTTGGGGTCAGTAAGAAATTTCAACACAAAACTAGATGTTTTGATTACAGTCACAAATCCTTTTAATCCAATTAAAGCACTACAATGCCAATACTTTTATATATAGTTGAGAAACTTCTTATAGTCGAGACATCCTGACTCTACTTGGGAACAGTGACTCTGAAGTAGTGAGGAAAGCGGGGTTGGCAAGAAGAAAGAGGTTGGTTTACAATGCATGGAGAGCCCTAAAGCTGAGTGATTCTCGCCACAGCCTCAACTGAGGCAGAGGGGCCAGGGCTTCTCTATGCCTAAGTTACTCAGATATTGCACTCAGACATGGGATACAACTTTCTTTAGCTGAGAAGAGCTGCCAATTAGGATCCAGCTGTGAACTAACAGTGGCCAACACTTGGGACAATCCGGGAAGTCCTTCGTCCTGAAAGGCAGGCATAAGCAATGCCTCACTACACCCTCTGCCAATACCAATGCATTTCTAGAAGCTAAGGGATGGATACACAAATGCAACAGTAGGTATAAACTTTAAATCAGATTAATGAAGAAGCTGCTTCTCTTGGACTAGATACTGTTGCCGAATTCCCAGCAAGTCTGTGATTAACAAATGCTTGAAAAATTCTTGATTTGTCATCAGTAGAACCTACATTAATAAGAATACAAAGGATGTACCAGATTAAAACACAGAGGAAAGACTCCACCTTCTCGTCCTCCTCCTCCTCTTCTTCTTCCTCCTCTTCTTTTCTTCCTCCTCCTCCTTCCTTCTTCTCTCCCTCTTCCTCTCCCTTCCTCCCTCTCCTCCCTCTTCCTCTCCCTTCCTCCCTCTCCTCCCTCTTACTTCTTCATTGTTCTCTCTTCTTTCTCTCTCTTCACTCACTCCTCCACTACCACCTCCTTGTCCTCCTCTCACTCTACCTCCTCCTTCTCCTCTTCTTCCTCATTCTTTTCCTGCCTTACCTCTCCTCTCAATAATGTCTCATGTACTTATGCTGGCCTTGAACCTCTGATCTTCCAGTCTCCACTGTCTGTGTGCTAGGATTACAGGTATGCACCACCATATTGCTTGTGTTGTGCCAGGAATCAAATCCAAGACTATATGCATAGTATGCAAACATTCTACTAACTAATTACAGCCCAGCTCAAGTGTTCTCCTTCATTTTTGAAGGACAGTTTTTCTAAGCTCACTAAAATTTTATTTTTGTGGCAATTATTCAAACAAAAATTTCTCAAGCACTTATCTTTTAACTTTATATTCATTACGATCTACAGGGTATGTCCTTTTTAATTAGAGTTGATTTCAAAGAGAGGAAATGTATCATCTTATTTAAGGTTTAAAGACAGTTCTATAAATAGAATTGTGATAAACTATCAATCTGATTAGGATCTGTAAGTTTCTCAGGAAAAGCTGGAAAGTAATATTTCTTAATGCATAAATAATTATGAGATAGAACTAAAAGTCAATATTTTCACTTGTAATTACTATAAACAAATTTTGACATTTATTTATGTTACTAAGAAATTGTTGCATATGTCCAATTCAGTATATATAACATGGTAGATGTGGTGGTGCACACCTTTAGTTCCAGCACTTGGAAGGCGAGGGCAGGCAGATCTGAGTACAAGGCCAGCCTTGTCCACATAGTGAGTTCCAGGACAGCCAAGGCTATGTAGAAAGACCTTGTCTTAAAAACCCAAAACAGAGAGGAAGAAAAGACAAGGAAGGAGGGTGAAGATAAAATTGTTTTCGTGTTTGAGGTGATGTCTGAGATTTTCTTAGTACTGTTAGTCAAACTCAGAGTAGTTCAATAACTCTCTAGCACAACTGAATTTTATAAATGCAACCATTAAGTAATATAAGGTATTAGGAATTTTGCATTGGGGTGAGATAGCTAACATGTAAAAGCCAAGTCTGGGGACATTAATTTGATCTTCAGTATCCACATAGTAGAAAGGAGAACCAACTCCTGCAGGTGTCCTCTAATCTCCGCACATATTCTGTTGCACCCAGTACTTACACACACACACACACCAACACACATACAAATAAATAAATAATTGTCATTTTAATAATTTTCTACTAACCAGATTTAATTTGAACTAGTATCTACTTATGGAAATTTTCTCTTAAGTAGCTAACAATTTCTTAAGCTATATAGTTATATACATAACTATGTAACTGGTAGACTTCCTGTGTTCTGGTAGATTCACCGCCTCCCCCAACATACACACATGTATAAGTATGCATCATTAAATTTGGACTTATTGGGCTAATTTTTTAAAAAGGCATGAAAGTGGTATGGGGTTTTGGAGTTAGGAGGTTAGAGCAAGGTTGGATATGATCAAAATACTGTGTATACATGTATGGATTTTTAAATAATAGATATTCTTTGGGGAGTTTTTACTATATAATAAATTTTCCTGAAATTCAAATTATTCACTTACTTCTGAAGACCAACTATTTCCTTTTTTCCTGCAGCCCTTTGGAGTGAATCAGCCTGGACCTTATATCATGTACACAACAGTAGATGCAAATGGATATCTGAAAAATGGCTCAGGTAAGACCAGATGGGATATCCACAGCATGTCAGTCATTTTCCTTCAATATACTGGAGAGGGAAGCTGCTGTCAAAAATCATCACACATCACAATATGAGTAAAATTTTCTTGTACTTTTCTGTAGGTGTACATAAACAAATTTCAAGAGATTTCAGGACAAAAATATTAACATTTACTTTTCATGTATTACTATTATGAACAAAACCTAGTATCCTTATTGTTCAGCTGAAATAGCAGACATAAAAAAGAACTAAAAGAACTAAAAAAGAGAACTAAAAGCTAGTAATCCAATTAATAGTACAATCTAAACCAATCCTGTAATTTCAAATGTGGCATAAGAAGTCTAAGATTTAGAAAGAAGTTTATGACATATGTTTATAGAAGTACAATTTAGAGCCGGGCATGGTGGCGCACGCCTTTAATCCCAGCACTCGGGAGGCAGAGGCAGGCGGATTTCTGAGTTCAGGGCCGGCCTGGTCTACAAAGTGAGTTCCAGGACAGATAAGGCTATACAGAGAAACCCTGTCTCGAAAAACCAAAATAATAATAATAATAATAATAATAATAATAATAATAATAATAATAATTTTTTTAAAAAAGAAGTACAATTTACTTGTACATTGCAACAAGCATTATAACAAAATTACATTAGGACAAAAAGGAAACTGACTGAAGGATGCGTGCATGTGACCAATGGCAGATTGCAGTAGGTCTGACTGCCTGCATAAAGAATACATCATAACATAATATTCTTTCTCAAAAATCCTAGAGTCTTGGCCATGAAATAGTATCAACAAGCTTGCTGTTATAACCATAAAGAATGTATTAGTGGACAACTTTGTAGTATATAATGGTCTTACATAAATTAAATATACTACAATGAGTTTATTTTTTAGCTTACTATAAACATTAAGAATTCATCATGCTGGGAGTGGTGGCACATGCCTTTAATCTCAGTATTCAGGCAGGAGGATTCCTGTGAGTTCCAGGCCAGCTTAGTGTACATAGTGAGCTCCATGTCATCCAGGGCCATGCAGAGAAACGCTGTCTCAAAAAAAAAAAAAAAAAAAAGATTTCAATATATAAGCATTCTGTAAACAAAAATATTCTAAAACTTTTAAGGAAAATTCTAACAAGAATATTATACTCAAATATTTTTATATATCACTATAAGAAAGAAATCATTTAAGTCTTAATTTCTATACATACTATATTTTTATTGTCTGTTAATTCTTAAATTCTTTCTTAAGATGCAAATAGTTTCACTGCTAATGAAATGTTCTAAAACTTATTTAACAATGCTGGTTAAAAAAATAAAATTTAAAAATTAAAATTAAAAAAGACAATGCTGGTAAACTCAGGCATACTACTCAGGCATTCGCTCCCAACCCAAAACTTACCTCCACAAGTGAATAATCAGTGAAACTCAAATGTCCGCTTTAGCAGCTTAATGCTCTTCTACTTCAAAAATACTCATTTCACACCATCAAAGGTTATTGTCTCAGGATTGTGTTATTAATTTAAAAATAAGAAATCTACTTATCACAGCTATATACCAATATTTTAAGTCCTATATTATCTTACATTTTTCTTAAAAATCATATGCTATGTAAGCTTTTATATACATGTTCACAAAGAGGCTCTTTCTTTTCTGGGCTTTTTGTTCTGGAGCTACCATAGCTATGCTGGCTGGCCCTCCACTGTGCTTGCTTCTTTAATACACTGAAAGTGCAACAGTGAACACCTACTGGGAGCAGAGAGGGAAGCACATGTGATAAAGAGCTAACCATAGAAGGAAAGCTAAGGGCATAGGAATGCAGTGTCAGTCAGGAGAAATAAATGCACTAGCAAGCCGGCACAGTCACAAGTACAGTGCATGAGCACAATTTGAGGCTGCTCCCCAGCTTCAAATGAAGTATTTAAATACTAACAGCACAAGCACTGCCATAATGAGAACATTCTTGTTGTGTTGCCTAGAAAGTACCATGTATAGTGCAAACCAGGATTACAAATCACTGCACATACCACTGTGTTACACTGAGGACATTCTCACAAATACAAATGCACACTGAGCATCTTCCTGTTGTACTCCCCATCACTCTCCATATGATATCAGGATTACTTCTGCTTTCATGACCTAAAGTGAGAGAAAATGTGGATATTTGTCTTTCACAGACAGGCTTACTTCCCATGATAAGATTATCTTCACTTATTTCTACTTGACTGCAAGTTAACTCCATGGCTGGATGAAATTCCTTTGTACATAAATAGCATATTTCCTTTATCTGTTGTTGGACATTTTGGTTGGTTCCATAGTTCAACTCTTGTGAAAAGATATGTAGTAAACATTCATATGCAGTAAGCATCTCTGTGATATATTGACTTAGCATTCTTTGTATAAATAAATGCACAGGAGTGCTAGACCCAGGCTATATTGTAGTTTTAGTTTTTTGAGGGACTTCCATACTGATTTCCATAGTGACTGGACTAGTTACATTTCCACTAACAGACTAAGAGTTATCTTTTGTCCAAATCATCAGCAGAGCGTCTGTTGTTTTGCTCTTCAGTTATGACATGATTTCCTGGGTGTAGTAGTCTGAGTTTGCATTCATTGCCTTTTAGAGCTTGGAATACAGAATTCCAAGCCATCCTGACTTTGAGAGTTTCTGCTGTGAAATGTAGTGTTGCTCCAATGAGACTGTCTTTATATTATGTAATTTACTTCATTTACTTGTTTCTCTTGGCAGCTTTCAGAACATGTCCTTTTTTTGTAGACTTAATATTTTAGCTATGATGTGGGGAGGTTTTACTCTGGTAGTCTTTGGTATTCTGAATTCCTCCTGTACTAGAATGGGCACCTCTTTCCCTAGATTTGGGAGATCTGCTCTCATTTTACAGAAAAACAGTTTCTCCCATCAAAGTATAGCAATGCTGGAAGGCTAAGTTGGCTATAACTTGATGTATTCCATGCCATTAGCATGAAATTCTCTTTGTATGCCTGTGAGTCATATATTTGATCTTTTACAGTTTTCCATAGATCTTTAATATTCTACTCATAGTTTCTTATCTTGCTATCATGTAAATGTTCATCCCTTCTACAATGAAGTTCTTGCCTGCTTTATGATTCAAATCTTGACTCTGAGAACTCCTTTTCTGTCTCCATAATGCCTGTCACACTCCCAAGTAGTCCTTTGTAAAAGACAGGTCATAGGTGTTGATTCAACGAGTGGGAAGTTTTTATAGGCCATTCATACCTCTGGTCTGGCCATGAATATTGTACCACTCCTGAGAAGTCCTTCAGGATGTTAGGAGTGCCATTTGAAACCCGTCTATATTGCCTTAAAGACTGTAACTTCAACCAGGTCCCCACTTTGCTGAATATCGGTGTGCAGTGCTAATTCAGAGTTTCTCCTGCACAGCCTAGAGGTAGGATGGCTCCCTGAGTGCATCAGTCCCTCCAGGATGGACACTAAATTTTTTCCCTTGCTCTGCTTTGTAAATTTCCTGTTTTACTTTGCTATTAAAGTAGATGTTTAGGGGCATTGCTCACCTTTTTATGGATGTTTTCCAACTTTCCCAGTGTATTCCCTGAAAACTCTAGCAAATCATGCCTACTTGTTATCTGCCATTTTCCAAAACAATCCTTCAGGCTTACTTCTAGTAAAATATTTATAATCAATATAGAGTCTAATGCTGAAAGAACAACCGTCACATAACATCTTTGGGAATGGGGGGGTGAGAAGATGAATATTACCTATTCTGGGAATCTCTGCCAGAAATACATTATTCTGTGTACTCTGTGGTAATAATTTCTCTACTATGTAAGTATGTTTAGTGTGAGAAATCTGATTGCATCTCACATTGCTCAGTGACCCTGCTAGTATATTCCTTGCTGTTGTAGTTCATGAGTTGCCTATTGTCGACATACCATGCAAAGCAACTATGTGCTCCAGTCAGCTTGAAACTCACAGACATAATGATGTCTAGAACTATCTGAAAAATAGGAAGTACTCAGCACACATAGGGATGAGGTTATTCTTTACTGTAAGTAGCTGAGGTAACACAATATAAAATATTCTAAAACTTAAAAGGTAGAATAAGGTAATATAGTACCAAAAAAAATCCTCCAACAACTTTATTTTTAACCTTTATCTCAAATTTGTTAGAAGCAGAGTTTTGTAGTTATATAAAGTAATCAAATAAACTTAAAAACACATAAAATAGTGGAAGTTACAAATTGAATTGTATTGTTCATTGTCTGACTCATGGGCATCTGAGTTTTGAATTTGGCTCTACCCTGAGCACTTTGTGCATTTTACTCCTTTACTCATTATAAACTTCACAGTAAATATACAGATCAATGCAAACAACGAAATGAGAGGCAGAACAAAGCACCACAATACAGACTTGTTTACTGTGCCTACATAGCATAATGCCTATAGCTTCCTTCCTAACCCATATACTGGCCAAATCATGGATTGTGTATTTTCTCATGTCCCTACAACCTCTGGCCTAGTTCACTATAAAAGTTCCCATTTAATCTCCAATATCAGAGATTACCATTCAGATTATTGAAATATCCTAGAAACTTAGTTGTGGAAATTAATCTTTCTAATGCAAAGCTCAGTTCATATTCAAGGGCCTTCCTCCTCACTGAGAATTGAACCCTTAATTCCTTACCCTTCGTGTTTATTTCTGCTCCCTGTATGCATGTTACACATGTCCAGCTTGATGTCTGACATATCTAGTCCATCTCCATGACCCAGGCTCTTTTCATCTTTCAAATCTCAATCATTTTTCCATCCCTGAACCTCAACACTTTTAAAACCTTACTCTCCAAGCTAGAAATAAACACCACAATCAAACTCTATCTGAACTTTCCTATGGTATCTCCCATAGGGTAGAGAGAGACCCTAGCAGTTCTCTATCTTACCTCCCGTGAGGCTATAGACTCACTGAGGACTGGCTCTAAATTTTAATTTGGTTCTTATCTATTCAAAAACACCCAAGTATTTTTTGAATGCATTTTTAATGACTTTTCAGTAGTATGCTTTGCTGTCAGTGTTGGACATGTATATGTGGTGGATTGAACAAGAATGGCCCTATAGGCTCATAATTTTGATAATTAGTAATCAGGAAGTGGCACTATTTGAAAGGATTATGAGGTCTGGTAGGTATAGCCTTGTCAAAGGAAGTGTTTCATTTGGATTTGACTGTGAGGTTTCAAAAGCTCAAGCCAACCCCAGGGGGTCTCTCTCTTCCTGATCTCTGTAGATCCAGGTGTAGAACTCTCACCACCTTTTCCAGCACAGTGTCTACCTACATGCTAACGTGCTTCCTGCCATGCTGATAACAAACTAAACCTCTGAAACTGCAAAGCTTCTGTAAAGCAAAGGACACTATCAATAGGAAAAAACATATTAAACTCTTAAGAAATGCTGCTCCTAGCTAGCAAGATGGTAACTGCAAGTATTCACTGGGATGTGGGAACTTTGAACCTTGCATGAGTATGAAATGGGACAGGTATACACTACAGTGAATTGATACATCAAAACTTAACTGTACATATTATTGGGTATGATGTGACATTTCAATATAATGTATAATGTATATAATGTATAATGATGATGCTAGAATAACTGGCATATCTAACACTCTAACATCTATAATGTCTTCATGTTGTTGTTGGCATAGGCAGATTGGTAGAAAAGACAGAAGGCAGATGAGAGAGAGATACTACTGCCTTCAGCTAGGAGTGTATCATTGCTGACAAGAGAACCAGCTTTGGGTATTGAGTTTTTCAAGTGATTAAAACGTCCTAAAATTCCATTGTACTCACTGAGGTGACCTCTTAGGATATTCTCAAAACCATTTCACTATATGTAGATATGGGAATTGTATCTCAAAATATTTTTTGTAAGTCATTGGTCATAAATATTAACTGAATGTTCATCTCATATTTTATACATGGATTTAACATTTTAGAACTTTAAGACTTGATGAATGCAGTGTTTTCAAAGGTGTGTTTGTTTGTTTGTTTGTTTGTCTTCAAAAATCTAGCTGGGCAGCTCAGCCAGTCGGCACACTTAGCTCTTCAGCTACCTTACAATGTACTTGGTTTAGGCCGAAGTGCCAATTTCCTGGATCATCTTTTTGTTGGTATTCCCCGTCCATCTGGAGAGAAGGCAAGTAAACATTTAGTTTGTTTGCAATCTGTTTTAACACCACTTAAACATTTAAATCTAGTAATTTGAATATAATTGAATTTGAATTCAGATATTTAATAAGGTAGCCTTTAAATAATTTAATATTTTAATAAGAGTGTACCATGATTTGATATCATACAGTTTTTCCATTTTTTTCATGACTTCTTATCCTTTTAATCTGCTTTCTCTTAATACTTTTATCACTTACAGCATAAGTAGTATCTGCTAATATAAAAAGGAGTTGTATTTAATAGCTGAGTAGTACTCCATTGTGTAAATGTACCACATTTTCTGTAGCCATCCCTCTGTTGAGGGACATCGGGGTTCTTTCCAGCTTCTGGCTGTTATAAATAAGGCTGCTATGAACATAGTGGGGCATGTGTCCTTATTACTAGTTGGAACATCTTCTGGGTATATGCCCAGTAGAGGTATTGCTAGATCCTCTTGTAGTACTATGTCCAGTTTTCTGAGGAACCACCAGACTGATTTCCAGAGTGGTTGTACCAGCTTGCAATCCCACCAGCAATGGAGGAGTGTTCCTCTTTCTCCACATCCTCTCCAGCATCTGCTGTCACATGAATTTTTGATCTTAGCCATTCTGACTGGTGTGAGGTAGAATCTTAGGGTTGTTTTCATTTGCATTTCCCTGATCATTAAGGATGTTGAACATTTTTTCAGGTGCTTCTCAGCCATTCGATATTCCTCAGTTGAGAATTCTTTGTTTAGCTCTGTGCCCCATTTTATAATGGGATTATTTGGTTTTCTGGAGTCCATCTTCTTGAGTTCTTTATATATATATTGGATATTAGTCCCGTATCTGATTTAGTATTGGTAAAGATCCTTTCCTAATCTGTTGGTGGCCTTTTTGTCTTATTGACAGTGTCTTTTGCCTTACAGAAACTTTGCAATTTTATGAGGTCCCATTTGTCAATTCTCAATCTTACATTACAATCCATTGCTGTTCTATTCAGGAATTTTTCCCCTGTGCCCATATCTTTGAGGCTTTTCCTCACTTTCTCCTCTATAAGTTTCAGTGTCTCTGGTTTTATGTGGAGTTCCTTGACCCACTTAGACTTGACTTTAGTACAAGGAGACAAGAATGGATCAATTTGCATTCTTCTACATGGTAACTGCCAGTTGTGCCAGCACCATTTGTTGAAAAGGCTGTCTTTTTTCCACTGGATAGTTTTAGCTCCCTTATCAAAGATCAAGTAACCATAGACATGTGGGTTCATTTCTGGGTCTTTAATTCTATTCCATTGGTCTACCTGTCTGTCACTATATCAGTACCATGCAGTTTTTATCACAATTGCTCTGTAGTACAGCTTTAGGTCAGGCATGGTGAATCTGCCAGAGATTCTTTTATCATTGAGAATAGTTTTTGCTATCCTAGATTTTTTGTTATCCTAGATTTTTTGTTATTCCAGATGAATTTGCAAATTGCCCCTTTCTAATTCGTTGAAGAATTGAGTTGGAATTTTGATGGGGATTGCATTGAATATGTAGATTGCTTTCAGCAAGATAGCCATTTTTACTATATTAATCCTGCCAATCCATGAGCATGGCAGATCTTTCTATCTTCTGAGATCATCCTTGATTTCTCTCTTCAGAGACTTGAAGTTCTTATCATACAGGTCTTTCACTTCCTTAGTTAGAGTCACACCAAGGTATTTTATATTATTTGTGACTATTGTGAAGGGTGTTGTTTCCCTAATTTCTTTCTCAGTCTGTTTATCCTTTGTGTAGAAAAGGCCGTTGATTTGTTTGAGTTAATTTATAATCCAACTACTGCACTGAAGCTGTTTATCAGGTTTAGGAATTCTCTGGTGGAATGAAATTCCTAGGCAAATGGATGGATCTGGAGGGTATCATCCTGAGTGAGGTAACCCAATCACAAAAGAACTCACATGATATGCACTCACTTATAAGTAGATATTAGCCCAGAAACTTAGAATACCCAAGATATAATTTGCAAAACACATGAAACTCAAGAACGAAGACCAAAGTGTGGACACTTCACCCCTTCTTACAATTGGGAACAAAACACCCATGGAAGGAGTTACAGAGACAAAGTTTGGAGCTGAGAGGAAATGATGGACCATCCAGAGACTGCCCCACCCGGTGGTCCATCCCATAATCAGCCACCAAATGCAGACACTGTTGTATACACCAGCAAGATTTTGCTGAAAGGACCCTGATATAGCTGTCTCTTGTGAGGCTATGCCAGTGCCTGGCAAACACAACAGTGGATGCTCACAGTCAGCTATTTGATGGGACACAGGGCCCCCAATGGAGGAGCTAGAGAAAGTACCCAAGGAGCTGAAGGGGTCTCTAACCCCATAGGTGGAAGAACAATATGAACTAAACAGTACCCCCAGAGCTCGTGTCTCTAGCTGCATATGTAGCAGAAGATGGCATAGTCGGCCATCCTTGGGAAGAGAGGCCCCTTGGTCTTGCAAACTTTATATGCCCCAGTACAGGGGAATACCAGGACCAAGAAGTGGGAGTGGGTGGGTAGGGGAGCAGGGATGGGGGGTGGTATAGGGGACTTTCGGGAAAGCATTTGAAATGTAAATGAAGAAAATACCTAATAAAAAATTGGGGAAAATAAAAGGAGTAGTATTGTACTTACACAAATTCCTGACTTGAATTTTAGCTCCAATCAGCATTTACACATATTACTTTGTATAATGCCTGCTAAAACTGTCCAATAAGTATTTGTTGAGTGAATGGATTTATAACAAACAAATATAATACTCCTTTCCTCAAATTTCAAATTCTCAAAATACTTTAGAGTTATTTTTCCATATTTAAACTAATAATTGGGGTTTTTATATGTATTGTCTGTTAAGTACGTATTCTTAAATTCTCTTTTCAGTCTATAAGAAAACAAGAGTGGACAGCAATCATTCCAAATTCCCAGCTGATTGTCATTCCATATCCTCACAATGTCCCTCGAAGGTAATATCCTTCCTTCCTTTATAAACTTAATTTGGTAGATATCCAATAGCATGTTATGATAAAATTTCATATTTATTGCCTACCCTGAGTGCCCAACACTTAATTTACCTAGTCAATTTTAAATTATTAAACACACCTACCTGATGTTTCATAAGGAATAAATTCATTGCTATCAGGACAGAAGGCAGCTTAATTAGTAATTTGTACATATAGTATATGTTTAATTTTCATTAGTTCTAAATAATATTGTTTTGCAATGCTGGGAATTGAACCCATTGCTTTGTGCATGTCAAGCAAGCATTTTAGCAGTGAGCTCCTCTAAGCTCCAGCCTTTTTTATTAAAACCTTACATAAGCTGCATTCATGTACTTTAGAACCAGTGCATGTCATGTCATGAGCTGACTGTGTCTACATTTTTCTGTCTTTATTCCATAAAGTCTTATTAAAATCTGTTATTGGGAGAGATTCTACCCCATGAAAACTAATAAATGTCATAACCCATGTTTACCTACACTGCTAGACAGCTAACTGGCCAACATAGCACTGTCCATCTAAGATAACATTATTTAAAGTTACCTGCCTGATGGAGGGTTGGATTGGGTTGGGGCTTTGCTTTGTTTTTGTGATAGGCTCACCAAGCTGTCTAGGCCCCAGCAAATCTCTCCCTTCAGCCTCCTGAGTACCTACCATGCCTGGCCCTGATCTGGTTGGTTGGTTGGTTGGTTGGTTGGTTGGTTGGTTGGTTGGTTGGTTGGTTGGTTGGTTTGGTTTGGCTTGGTTTGGCTTGGTTTGGTTTGGTTTGGTTTGGTTTGGTTTGGTTTGGTTTGGTTTGGTTTTTAATGATGCAGTGTTATATATTTGTGATACCTTTTTCCAAATTAAGTTGACAACAAACTATAAAGTCTGAATAAGTTGCAGAGAAACCAGAGAACATGAAAGTGTAGCACTGACAGTGTACTGTACTGACTCATTTATGTTTACTATCATGGACATAGAAAAGTATATAATAGGGAGGAAGAGAAAGGAAACAAGCAGAATGGAGATTTTATATATACATGTGTACATACATACATACATACAACTTATTTAAAGGAAGATATCTGTATCTATATGTTTATATATGTATATCTCTAACAAGAATGTACATGAAATCTCTTGAGTAGGCAACTGAAGATTAATGATGTATTTTCTTTTAATGAAAATGGCATATATCTTGAGCTTTGAAAAAAGATCTATTTTTAAAATTGAACTAAAAAATTCAAGAGAAAAAAATAAAAAGTTTATGGGCTAAAGACATGGATCCATGATAAAGAGCAATTGCTGCTCTTGCAGAGGACCTCAGTTCATTTCTCAACACCCACATCAGGTGGCTCACAGCTACTTGTAATTCCAGCTCCAAGGAATCTGAGTTCCTCTTCTGACCTCCATAGGCACCCATATGTACAAGTTTGTGCATGACCACCCCCCCCAACACACATACACACACACAAAGACAGACAGAGGGAGAGAGGGAGAGGGACTAGGCAAATAAAAATTTCTAATGGTTTATTAAATACTGTTTTTATTCTAAGCATAGAGTCTTACACCTGTAACCTCAGTACCCAGAAGGCTGAGGCAGGATGAAACAACCTCAAGGATACATCAGGCTGTATAGGAAGACCCTGTCAAAAAAAAAAAAAAAAAAAAAAAAAAAAAGTTTTGTTTTCTATTGTAAGGTACTTAACAACACTCATTTTCTTAAGGTTTATTCTTCTGAATTTCTGAAAAGTTATGCCATAGCATTCTTCCATAGTCAGAATATTTTTCATGTTTCTTTTGTTCTTTACAAAGAAATATCCTTTTCAAATTTATGTACATAATAAAAACCCTAATTGATTTTTGTTTGAGGTGTATTCTGAGATTTAGTGACTAAAGACTTAACTTATGGATCAATGAATTTTAATTGTGTCAAAATAAATCAATAGCTACTTGCTGTTCATTCGAATGCTCTTACCCTTATTAATCTTTTAAAATGAGAACACAGTCATTTCCTGTTTACAGGTAGAACACAAAGCTCTGTGTGCATAACTGCCCACAAAGTTAGCTATAAAAATCCCAAACTTAGGCTTTGCACTATTTACAGGTACTGCACTGTACATAGTGTTTTACGAGAGAAGACCTAATTATGCTAGTGACATTGTCTAAATATTAACAGAGAGGCTAAGTGACTTTATAAGTCTCATCATAAAAGTTATTGTAATAACTTCAAACATCCATCATTACACAGAAATGGTGCAAGTTTTACACAGTTATCAAAAACCACCCACTCAAACATATGATTGCTTTATTTGTACTGAATGTATTGGTAGGGGTCACATAGGTTTAATGAAATAATGTGACTTACAGACCCTTTAGAGTTGAAAGTTTCAAATTCAACAGATCTTTTTTTTTTTTTTCAAAACATATCTTTGATTGTCTAAAGTACTATTGGTAAGTTTACTTAATTCCAAAGATCAAACCCAAATATAAATGCATATTAAATATCAACAATTCTACTTCAGAGAGATGTTACATAGCCTTCACTTGGAAAGTGTTAGACCTGCACACTTGAGACTTTGGGTTTAATCCCCAAAACCATACATGAAAAAGAAAATTTTAGTTCAGTTTTTAAAAAACCGTGAGCACCTTAGAATCATCAATATTCTTCAACTTATCTAAATTAATTGCTTTTGTTAGATGACTGATTTAACAAATAAACTTTTATAAGCTGCTTTCCTCTCTCTTCTCAATTTAATCTTGTTATGTTAAAATTTACAGTTTTAATTGTTCTTTTTTATCTACAGCTGGAGTGCCAAATTGTACCTAACACCAAGTAACATTGTCCTGCTGACTGCGGTAGCCCTCATTGGGGTCTGCATTTTCATCCTGGCAATAATCGCCATTTTACATTGGCAGGAAAAGGTTTGTTTTTCAATACAAACTTTGGTTCACTTATTATGTTATTATTTTGTTCTTCAAAACTGAAAATCTGGGATATAGCTCATTGGTCGAAGGTATGGGTTTATTCCCTAGCTCCACACAAAGAAGAAAAGAAAGTAATATCAAATACTTAGCCAGTAGGCTCTAACATGCCTTCTTTTTTCTTTGGACTGTCGTGAATCATGCTTTGCTAACTAAAATTACTATTTTATCTTGACTGCTCTTTTGACTTATAAGAAGGACATGTTGATTATACTGATAAATATTCATAGATCCAGCACTCGGGAGGCAGAGGCAGGCACATTTCTGAGTTTGAGGCCAGCCTAATCTACAAAGTGAGTTCCAGGACAGCCAGGGCTACACAGAGAAACCCTGTCTCGAAAAACAAAATAACAAAAACAACAACAAGAAGAAAAAATCATAGATTTATTACTCAGAAGAAAGGTTTCTCTATCAAAAATTATATATTGAGTTAACTTCAAGATTGTTGAGTGGCTGTATACTCTAAAAGCAATATATACTAAACAATATATACTAACATACTCTGTATCTTTTGACCTGTGAAGGGAAACCAAGTCCTTGTTCTGTCACCAGGTCTGGTATGGTAGAAGCGTGGGATTACAAAGCTAGGACGCAGTGGCTAAACCTAACTGCTCAGCCGTGCACACACTGTCACTTGTGACTCTGGGTCCTCTAGTGCTTCAGCCATCCTCTCAACTCTGCTGGCTGCTGCTATTTTCCATTCTCCCCATTCAAGTTTTCTACATCATCTGTCAAAGACCCTCTCCTTCTACATTTCACTGCAAATTTCATCTAAAATCAATTATTATTATTTCAGAATGTTTTCTCTTTACCTTCTCAATGTTTCTTTCTCATTTCTAGTTGCTCCAATAATCTCCACCAAGATTGCTTAGCTCAAAGCCAAAATTAAAGCTCCCTTTCTCTCCTTTCATATTCACCTTCAGTATTATTCAGCCACCTTACTGGTTCTTATCTTCCTAAGAATCTCTGTAGCTGATCCTACATCTGCCTCTCTACTGCCACTTCTTTATCTCAGTCCTTAGACCCTGGGTGGTCTTCTGACTTCAGCATCTCCCCTTTCTATAGTACTAGACCCATTACAGTCATGGAGTATAGCCTTTTGTCACTCTCCATCTCTGGCTCACTTCAGGTGACAAGCCACTGTCTAAATGTATGTATTACCCAGGCTCTCATACCCCTTCCATATCATATCACTCTACAATATGCCTGCTATCTTTGTGAGACATTTCTTTCATATGCCCCACCTCCTTCCATACTTACCAGGCTTCCCTGCCAAGAGCCAGCCCCAGCAGTTGATGGGTTTTCAAGAGGAGATAAGGAGTCAGCAAGAAGAGAGTCAGGTGTGGTGGTCAGAGGAATCTTGCAGCTCTGACTGACAAGCAATTTGGTTGCTTCTTTCTTTATACAGGATTCACAGAACAAAAACAGACTAATGATTATCCAAGAAGTATAAATTACATCATTTTGTATCTGGACATGTGTTTGACTTTTCATTACATGTCCAGATTTACAAGTTCAGTCACAATTAGAAAGTACAAATAGAACAGATTTCATTTTTATTATCATCCCTATAACTCCAGTTCAAAAAAATCTAAAGAATGTCTCTGCCAATGCAAATATGACAGCCTACTTTTAAGCTGGCAGTATTTGCAGTTTTAAAGTGCTCCAGACAAATAGAAAATATCTGAATCAGACTTTCTATGAATAGCAAATACCTAACTCCTTTTATTTATATCCTTTTATCATCTATGCCATTAAGTAAGAGAAATTATTTTAGTAGCTTTATCTTAGGTACCGAGTTCTGATTATTCAGGGGTATACCGTATCTGATCCACTATCTTAAAACTACATTTTCACAGAGCTCTAAGTGTATTGGGGTTGGGGAAGACCTTGAGATCTGTTACCAATTCTCATGGCTAGTTGGAGTTGTCAGCTGTCTCTAATTTTACCCTGTTCCAGTTATACTGTTCGCTTAGGGGCAGAGGGTACCCCAAAAAGATCCCTGGAGTCATAGCCTCACAAAGAAATGTCTAGTGTCTTTGTGCTTATCTGTGCTTATCATAATCTTCAGGACATAAAGAAGACTTCCAATAAGGCCAAAGTTGTTTCCCTAAAAGCAGAAGGGATAGTAAGTTTAGGACATTCTTAAAAAGACTAGGCATAATTATATCAGAAAAAGACATAAAATAAATCATAATGCAGAAACTTCCCAAGAATGTAGAATGAGAGACCAAAACCTAAAAGCGAGAGGCAGGAGGACAGGAAGTGTGAGAGGCAGGAGGACAGGAAGTGTGAGAGGCAGAAGGACAGCGAGTGTGAGAGGCAGAAGGACAGCGAGTGTGAGAGGCAGGAGAACAGCAAGTGTGAGACACAGGAGGACAAGGAGGGTGAGAGGCAGGAGGATAGTGAGTGTGAGATGCAGGAGGGCAGGGAGTGTGGGAGGCAGGAGGACATTGAGTGTGAGACACAGGAGGACAGCGAGTGTGAGACGCAGGAGGGTAGCAAGTGTGAGAGGCAGGAGGACAAGGAGTGTGACAGGCAAGAGGACAGCGAGTGTGAGAGGCAGGAGGACAGCGAGTGTGAGACACAGGAAGGCAGCGAGTGTGAGACACAGGAGGACAGCAATTGCAGCATTCGGCTCAGCTGTGCTGGAGCTGTGTCTGACAGCTGTGCTGGCTTCATGATGTCCACTGTTTCCAGTGGATATGGCTGTGCCACTTCCTCATGCTAAAACTCCCAGCTTGAAATAAAATCCTCTTCCCATTTTCATAAATAATATTTTCAAAGTTTGCCCTTTTCTCATTCAAACCCAAAAGCAATCTCTCAAAAGTAGCATAATTAGGGTCAATTCTGATGTAGGTTTTGTTTTTTAATCCTTTCTAGGTTTTAAAGTTCTTAAAGAACAAAATAGAAATGTAATTTTTACAATGCCTCTATTTTGCTAAGAGAAACAGTCAATAAATATATCCTAAATCAAAAGGTTAACTAGAAAATAATCACCTTAATATAATTAGTTTAGACTGGTTTGTTAACATCAGTGTTAATTAATAGTGACTCTGTTCTTCTAGCATCTAATGTTTACTCTCACCTTCAAGTCAGTTATAAATGATAGTAATGTAAGTGTACAAAACTTTTCTTCTTGATTGTTAAGATCAATTAATATATCCTTAATTTTAAAATAGCTATACTATTTTAAATACACTATATTTTACCTGTTATGTACTAAAGTGATGTCAGAAATGAATCTTACTATTTTCTTAGCACTTAAACTACTTTACAATTGTCTTTCAGAAAGCTGATGACAGAGAAAAACGACAAGAAGCACATCGGTTTCATTTTGATGCTATGTGACTTTGCTTTAATAGTACATCCTGGAAATCACTTGATTAGTGAAACATTAAATTTTGACTCCTAGTAAAAAAAATAATGGATTTGAGATATTTATAAATTATGCCTTCCTTGTCAATTATTGGAAAATACTGAAATAAATATGGCCTGAATATCTCATAAAGTCTGTTTTAAGCACTTTGTATATAATAATTTAGGTTCTTTATTCAGCAGCACTGAGCATTTGTGTTTCTTTGTGGAATGCGTTGCATGTACTTGGTGTATCTGTGTTTACAATGTTGCTAGAATGAGGATGGTGGAAGGATGTGTAAATAAAAACTATTTAAATGACCTGCGGCCAGGACATTGTTCCGCCTAAATTGATCTTGTTTTTATCTTAAAAATGCATACTTTCACAAATATGTGCCGGATAAAGTTATTCAAGTAACATTCTTCACTGCAGATCAGACTGCTCATGAATGGCACCGAATGAAACTAATTGGCCAGGCTTTGGAATCACAGTAGGACAGATTGCCTTAGATGCCTGGTTCTACAACTTACAGTTATCTGAATCTGGCTGCTGCTTAGCGTCTCTGTAAGCCTCGGTTTTGTTTGTATGATGAAGCTAATATGCCTGTTCACTTGAGTTGTCATGAGCATACATTGTATGATGTACATGATGTGCTTAGCTCAGTGCCTGAACATACAGAAAGCACTCATCAAGCAGCCGCTGTCATGATTACTACTGTAGGTGATCTTATTCTACTACTGTATACAGTGGATTGTCACTGTAGACATAAGGACATACTCTTTGGAAAACTTAAATTATTGGTGGTACATATCTTATATAGTTAACTTGTTTGGCTAGCTCTAATGCTATTCAAGAGTAAATGTATCCTGAAAGCTGGTATTTGAATACTAATCCTTGTACAGTAACATAAATGATTTGCTCTCTTGAAAGAAAGCTGATAGAGGCAAACTCTTCAGATGCCAGCATGCCATCACAGTTCTGTCCTCAAAAGATGGAAAAGGTCTGTCTCATTTCTACAGACCTCAGGTTTCATGTTAGGAACTTCACATTGCCAAAATTTACTTTTAAATTATTTAAATCTAGATTTCAGGAGAGAGGTGATAAAATTATTATCAAAGCTAACAATATGCTGATTATTAAGACATGCTGTGGCTGTAAAATATAAAAATTCCTCTGGAACAGTTCTGTTTGTGATATTTTCCTCACTGCGATTCACTGGAGGGCATGTGCTCATTTTTATTTCTATCTAAGCATGTTAATATATCTTCTTAATAAATACTCCTTACTGAATAAAAACACCGTGCCAAGCAACTGCATAATTACTTTGGAGCTTTAGAGGATGACAAGTGTAAACCGTGCGGATGAGGACTGAGATGGCAGGACCAGCCTCTTCCCTCTGAGTCATGGACAGGACTCAAGCTCACCGAAAGGATCAACCCTGACTTTACAAAGACAGTGATGCTTCATATCTGGCAGCTGGCAAAACGTGAATTCTAAAACTTGGGGTCAGAATCTGTAAGGAATAGTGTCATAGATAAGAGATTAGTGACAATTAAAATGTGTTGGCTGACAATATTTCTGTATTACCAAACTCAACTTTTATATCATTTACTAGATATAGCAGGGGGGGTAGGCTTAAAACCTCAACAGAGGTTTTTGTGTTAATTTTACATGTTGTGTTGGAGAGAGCAAACATAACTAGCATCAGAGATCACACTAACTTTATGACTTTTAGTCATGTTTTGTCAAGCTTTGGATTCTTCATCAGTCAAACAAGGATAATAAGAAACACCTGTTGTTGGAGAGCACTGCTATAAAGGTCACAGTCCATGTCTGGATAGCTCTCCCAGCTTGGCACTAAATGGAGGATTCCCCTTTTCCATGGGGCTTCCCTTTCTCTCTATGGCCGTGGTTGGAGAATGTCTCTGAGCACAGATGCCTGACCTTGTTTAGAGGATGACCATGTGCAGAGCTCTCTGCAAGTGCTGCATGACTCAGCTTACAGGTCCTGCTCTAGCTTATAGCCCACATGACCAATCAGCCTTCTCCACCCATACCCCTTAGAGCCCTTATCTACCCTACCCCTCAAGCAATAAAGTAGAAGCTGTACTGAAGTTCTTCCGGTGGTTTAAACCCTGCTCACCACTTCTCCCTCAGCCGTCTTGAGCCAGTGGCCAATGATCCCTAAGGAAGAGGGAACCCCACAGCACATGTAGAGTTTGTGAGTATGCCCCCTAGAGAGTATTGGCACTTTGCCTAACCATCCCACCTGTGGATTGGTTGTCTCCTTTCCTTTCTTTGTTTTACTTTCAGTTTGCACCTTTGCATAGGGTCCAGATAAAGTTTGTGGAGCTGAAGCCTCTCAGTCAAGGCAGCTCCCCAAGACTTGATCCTGACAGCCCAACTGGATGTAGGCAATAACCTTTGCATCACTCATTTGAAAGAAAAAAACAAAAAAACAAAAAACTTGTCACACAGCAACCAGTTAGAAGTCTTAGGGACAGTTACTAGTCTCTTAGATCTGGGGACAGGCTTGTGATCATTGGAGTGAATTCAAGCCCCCATTTGCAAAATTGCCGGGAAACACTGATCACTGTCGACACTTCCACTGTTTTCTATAATGGAAAACTCACATGTGTTTAGTAAATTGTTTCTATAATGGAAAAACACATTAGAGGGACTTACTCTTAATCAAGAGGACTTAAACTCTCCCAAACAGAGAACCTAGAATTATGGAATGGGTACTTCAATTTGCACCACGGGCCCTGAAAAGCAGATATTTCTGACCCTGGTGTCTGGACCCATGTTGCCTACCTGGTTCATAAAAAGGAAGTCCAGGAAGGCTATCTTTTGCCCCTCTCTTTCCTCCCCATGATACCTGTCATTAAGAAATACATAGGGAAAATACCCAAGCCTAAGGATAACCCATTGGAAGAAAAGTACAGGAGGATACAAGGAAGACTCAAACGAGGAAGAAGACCCTGAGGATTGTCCAGTGGCTGATTTAGCTGCTCTGGAAAAGCAAATGATTTAATTAGGCAGAAATTACTACCTAACCCACAACCCTCCTCTACCCTTATGGGCCCTTACTATAAGGCTAGAGGACAAAGACCCAGAAGTTAAGACCAAGGCCCTCCCACACCCTCAGGACCAGAATCTCTGCAGCAGCACCTCCAACACACACACACAAACACACACAGCCATTAAGGAGCTCT